>CAUYPK010037805.1:0-14991 GCA_963574355.1 Loris lydekkerianus | reverse complement strand
ACGTTAGCCAAAGGTTTCTCCTACTTTATTGATGTTTTCAAACCAACTTTTTGATTTATTGATCTGTTGTATAATTATTTTGTTTTCAATTTCATTTAACTCAGCTCTAACTTTTGTTTATTTCTTTTCTTCTGCTGGGCTTGGGATTGAAATGTTCTTCCTTTTCCAGTTGCTTGAGATTTCCCATTAAGTTATTAACTTCCTCTTTTTCACGGTTTATTATTTCTAATGGCATAAAATGGTTTCCTACTTGAGACTCCATCCAGTTGGGCTATATTCAAACCAAACTAACAGCTTTTGGCAACCTCTTACAGGGCACAGCATACACCCTCGCCTCCCCTTGTAGCCCACCTGCTCCCCATCTCCTCCTCCTCCCCTGAGCCTGTACAAGTCTGAAGTTGCCAGTGAAAGGAGACAGGTGGGTGTGAGCCTAGAGCAGAAGATGAGGAGTCTGTGGAGTGGCATGTCAGTTTTGTTGAGAGCTGAGGAGGAGCCTCTCTTACCCTCCCTATTCTCTTAAAATTGGAGCATGTTTGCTCACAGTCCCTAAATTTCAATTTCCAGTAAAGCAAAATGCCCTTCCCACCTGTGGGTGCTCTGATGCTCTGAGCATGTCATCTCAGGTAGCAGCAGCTGATCTGCAGAGCAGGTGATGCAAATAGTCTGTACTTTCCACCTGTGCCGTTTCTTTCCTCGGAGCCCCTCTTTTAACTTCTCCCTGAGTAATGGATGGCCCAGAGCTGCTGTCTGTCTCCTCGTGGTTCTTGCTTCCCTACAGATTCCAGCACTTCACCATCAGGACTAAGGCACATGATTCTTTTCTACCCCAAAGCATCAAACATAGTGTTTGGTAAATACATTTTGGATGATGGATAAAAAAAGGAGCAGATAATGTGATACACAAGTGAAGATATGGGGGGACTCTTAGGAAGATTTCTAACATTTGAAAACTTCAGTGTCCCCTTATATTTTCACATTATATAAATGTGCAATTGTTCACATTTGCACATATTGTGAAAATATAAGGGGACACTGACAATCACAGTCACAAGGCAGACTGCTCCAGAAAGTGTCTGCAGAGGTCTGATTAACATGTTGCTCCAGTGTACATGGTGACATGGACAAGGTGGATTACTATGGTGCTCCAGTGTGGATGGTGACATGGAGAGGTCTGATTACCACGGTGCTCCTGTGTGGATGGTGACATGGTGAGGTCAGATTAACATGGTGCTCCTGTGTAGACGGTGATATGGAGAGGTCAGATTAACATGGTGCTCCTGTGTGGATGGTGACACGGAGAGGTCAGATTAACAAGGTGCTCCTGTGTGGACGGTGATATGGAGAGGTCAGATTAACATGGTGCTCCTTTGTGGACGGTGACATGGAGAGGTGAGATTAACATGGTGCTCCTGTGTGGATGGTGACACAGAGAGGTCAGATTAACATGGTGCTCCAGTGTGGACGGTGACATGGAGAGGTCAAATTAACATTGTGTTCCAGCGTGTATGCTGACATGCAGAGGTCTGACTGCCACAGTGCTCTTGTGTGGACAGTAACATGGAGATATCAGATTAACACAGTGCTCCTGGGTGCATGGTGACATGAAGAGCCATGTACGATCATGTCTCCTGGAATTTCTGAGTCTCCGGATAAGGGGGCTTTACCAGTCAGATATTAAGAGCTAATGAGGCTCATGTTAATAGCTAACAGGCAGTTCCAGTTATGACTCCACAACCTGAACACCTTACACCCTCTTCACATTGCTTTTGATGGAAGGTATTGGAATCTCTAGTCAAAAGATGGGAAAATTGAGCTACAGAGAGCCCAAGACACTTTCGTGAGGTCACCTGTCCTGTAAGTGGTGAATTCACCTGTTTATCCAGTGGCCTGAGACTGAGCCAGCCATGGTGCTGCTCCTCCAGCTGGGCCTGTTGTTTCCGCTGCTGTTGCAAGTTTTCACTGAGGAAAGATGGAGAAAAGCATCTTAAAGAATAAGGAAAAGGAAGAAGACTTGTGGCATCCCTAGAAAAATATTTGGAAGGATTTAATAAGAAATAGACATTTTTCAAAACCTTTTATTGATAAAGATGTATTCATTTTTGTGTGGAAGAGCACGAATAATTGGAAATATATAAGTAAGAAAAATATAAGGAAGAAATGTAAGTAAATATAAGTAAGAAAAAGTTATTCTATTAATAGGAAAGCCCCATATTTCTTTTAAAATGAATATTTCAAAATAAGACACCACAAAGGAATTTTGAAGAAGCGGTTTTATTTTACCCCTTGAAACATGAAGGGTGTTGAAAGGTCGCCTGCTGTGTCTTCATGCTCGGCGATGTTCAGTCCAAAGACAGGCTGAGTCATGGCCCCTATACCCAACCTCATGAGCACAATTCCTTCTTGTATGGAAAAAACGTCTTTATGGGGAAGTTCACTTTGGGATAATTTTCAGTCTCTCAGAGTACTATTAATTATGCTTTATATTTTTTCAAAATTCTATTTCCAGATTCAGTCTAAGCCTGAAAAATTATTAGAACTTACTTATTTCTGTATTTTTCTTTTACATCTGGTTTAACAAAAGATATATTTTCTTACTATTTTTGCCTGGTGGGCCAAAGTTACACACATCCTATGTATTCAGCAGGGCAACTTAAGAACGTATCTAAAAGAGATGACACTTCCAATGGAAATCTCTTTGAATAAACTTTTGGAGTTGTTTATCTAGTTTTAATAATTATTAATAGCAGCACCACTGGGCATGGTGGCTCGCGGCTGTAGTCCTAGCACTCTGGGAGGCTGAGGCAGGTGGACTGCTTAAGAGTGAGACCCTGTCTCTACTAAAAAACAGAAAAACTTGGCCAGGAATCATGGCAGGCAGCTGTAGTACCAGCTGGTTGGGAGGCCAAGGAAGTGGGATTGCTTGAGCCCAGGAGTTTGAGGTTGTTGTGAGCTAGGCTGACACCATAGCACTCTACTCAGGGTGACGGACAGAGCCTCTGTTTCAAAAAACCACATCCCCCCGTCCACAATTATTAGTAGATATTAACAGAATAGAATGATAGAAAGACCTCAAGCTTAAGAACTAGACCTACCTGAATCTATATGACCCCTGGCTATGTCATTAGGTAAACTATGAAATTCTGAGTTGTAATTTTCTCTGAATGACACATAATTGCCTGAATTTAAATGAGATAATCTATGTTAAGAACCTGGCTCTTGGTGAGCACTTAAAATTTTCTTTCTCTTTCTATCAGTTTTATTTCCTATTCAAAAATAGAATTCTGGTGACCCATAAGGGCACTTGGGAACAGAGTTCAAGGCTGATTGCTGTTACCTAATAAATTTATTGGTTATTACTATTAATCTGATCCCACAGACACCCCTGTGAAATCCTGCCGGGGAGCTTAGGAGGATGGCATCAGTATAGCATTGACAGCTGAGGGGTTGGAAATAAGCCAAGGGTCGTAAATTGCTAAGCTTTTTATAGTCCACACATGATGGAAACTACATGCCCTTTTGGGGTGATTTGAAAAGCACATGGTTTGGAGTTATTTTGATGGATTAAGTACTTTCCCCGAATCATCTACTTTAGAAGATTAAAACTTGATTATAAAATACCAGGATTTTTAGATGTGGAAATAGTTGGACATAAATCAATATACTCTAGGTTCATGAGAAAATAATCAAGAGAACAAGTGATGTGACTTTCCGTAAGGTCTGATATTGGAACTAAGCAACATTACAATAGTTTATTGTTCCTGGATAATATATTCTTGCAGAATTGTTTTGGAATGCAGGTACTGTCCAGAGTTGATTGGTGCTTGGCGACACACCAGAACAATGCCCGTGATGGGGGGAAGTGATAGGAATGTAAACGTTTCCCCCTAGCACAGTGGTTCTCAACCTGTGCGTCGCAACCCCTTTGGACTGTGTTAAAGGTTCGCAGCATTAGGAAGGTTGAGAACCACTGCCTAGCACCTTACGTCTCCTTTTTTTTTTTTTTTTTTTAATCTGGTTAGAGTAGGTTTGCAGTTCTGTGATCTAAAGGCATCTGGGATAGGAGGTCTGTGTCAGAAAGAGCAGTCTGGTCATCTAGAAAAGTGGGGCTTGACTTTTGGGGTCACAGAACTTGTTAAACAGATTTGGTGGGAATATTTAAGGTGTGTGCAATAATATGAACCTTCCCCAAATGGCTAGAGGCCCTTACAGGGCTTGTGGCCATCTCTGGATGTGCTGAGTGATGGGTGAAGTCCTCCCAACCCATGCCCTGAAGCAGCCCCTTCTCTCTGCCATAGAGAGAAGCCCCTTCTCTCTGCCTCACCTGCTCATGTTTTCCATGGCTCTTGCCCATGCTCAGGCTCAGTAGAGATGGTTTTTCTTTCCTTAAAAATAAAAAGCTCCTCTGGAAATGAGCCATCTTATTAGCCTCCCCATCCGTTCCCATCCCCCTCTCTTTTCCCTCCACAAATTCAGCCACCTGAAGCCCCTCTGTGGCCTTTGAGCCTGCAGGTCAGTGGGGCCAGTCCCTCATCTCCAACTTCTGTCCTTGTAGCAGCAATTTCTACCCCTAAGTCAGCGCACGCTAGTCTTCTTCCATCCTGCTAAGGAATTAGGAAAGTCCTGCTGTGAGCATCATGGAGGGGGCACCAGAAGGAAGTGAGGGGGGCCTCTACCTGGGTGGCCAGGGTGACTGGACAGAGAGAACAGAGGGGCTGTTGCTGAGTGGAGAGAAATGTTCGGCCACTCTTGAGAATCAGAGCCTGTCCTGAGGGCACAGGCTCCCCTGGGGGTGCAGGAGCTGATGGCCCAGGGGTGTAGGCTCAGCTGGGGGTGCAAGAGCTGATGGCCTGAGGGTGCAGGCTCACCTAAGGGTGCAGGAGCTGATGGCCTGAGGGTGCAGGCTCCCCTGGAGGTGCAGGAGCTGATGGCCTAGGGGTGTAGGCTCAGCTGGGGATGCCAAGAGCTGATGGCCTGGGGATGCAGGCTCACCTAGGGGTGCAGGAGTTGACAGCCTGGGGGTGCAGGCTCACCTAGGGGTGCAGAAGCTGATGTCCTGGGGGGTGTTTCCATAGCGAGAGTCAGGATGGAGCCCTGGGAGTGGGGAAGAAAGGGCACAGAGGCACGTGCACAGTCCTGTGGCCCTGCAGCCAGCCCAGGGGTGAAATGAAACCTCGCAGGCTGTGCAGGGAACAAACAAGTGGTACAGATTTAAATGAGCAGAAATTCTCAGTGTCTCCAGGCAGTGCCTCCAGAGATGATTTAAGACATGCTATATGATTTGACATTTTAATATGTCCTGTGGTGAGAATGTCAATTCAATATTTCAGATGTTCCCAGGAGTCCTGGGAGAGAGGTCAGACTGGGGGAGGATGGCTTGAAAGAAGCAAGAGGGAAGGTCTCCCCCCCAGCACCTCACACCGCTGACAGCCAGAGGAAGTGACTGTGATGGACTCACCAGGGACCATGTCTGCCAGGTACCTGGCCCCGAGGAAGACCCATCCACTGAGCCTGCAGTGCCAATTTACTCATCTAAGAACTGCACAGAAACCCACTTGCTCCTGAAGCCTTGTGCAGGAGATGCTCCCTTTCTTGCACATTTGTTCTGTTGATTGTCACCACTTGCTGCTTAGGGGCACCAGGGTGAGTTTCATGCTGCTTTCTTTGTGGGTGAGAGAAGGGTTGGTCAGAGGAGCACAGGAGTTTGACCAAGGGAGGTGCTGTGGTTTGAATGCTTGTGTGACCCCAAACTTACAGGATGAAATCCTAGTCCCAGGGTGATGGTATGTGCAGGCGATAGGACATCAGAGGGAATCCTCATGAATGGATAGGACTAGTGCCTTTATAAAGAAGCCCCAAGAGACCCTCACCCCCTTCTGCCAAGTGAAGACATAGAAAAAAGCCCCTACTATCGGCTGGGAACTAGGTCCCCCCAAGCCTCCAGAACTATGAGAGAGAAATTTCTTTTTTTTGAGACAGAGTTTTACTATGTCGCTTTCAGTAGAGTGCTGAGGCATCACAGCTCACAGCAACTGCAAACTCTTGGGCTTAAGCGATTCACTTGCCTCAGCCTCCCATATCTGGGACTACAGGTGCTGCCCTGTAGTCCCAGCTATTTTTTTGTTGTAATTGTCATTGTTGTTTAGCAGGCCTGAGCCAGGTTCGAACCTGCCAGCCCTGGCATATATGGCTGGTGCCACATAAGATCTCTAAACCACTGAGTTATGGGCACCGAGTCAGGGACTTAATTTTTTAAAGTAAACTATTTGGGGACAGTTTTATATTTCTAGAGAAGTTGCAAAGACACTACAGAGTTCTCACATAGTGTGTGATCAGTTACCCCAATTATTCACATATTCTGTTACTAAGGTCTATTTTTATAATTAATGGCCCAATCTTGACATTATTATTATTGTTAAAGAAAGTCCACAGCTCACCCAGACACCCTCAGCTCTCCCCTGACGTCCCCCTTCTGCTCTAGAGTCACATCTTGTCCTTTAGTCCTCACGCCTCCATAGGGTCCTTGGGGTGGCGTTTCTCAGACTGTCCTTGTCTCTGAGGACCTGGCCCCATTTTGCTGACCTCCCTCACTGGGATTTGTCTGATGGAGGCTTCAGGGTTTCAGGTAGGATGGCTGCATGGTGGAGCTGCTTCCTCAGCACGTGGGATCCAGTGTATGCTGTCCCCGCACCTGTCACTGCGGACTCAGCCAGGCGTCCATCATGGACCCACTGCAGGGCGCTCCCCACCTGTTTGTCAGACCATGCAGCCCACACCTGTGCAGGGATTGCGTTCACCTCCTCTAGAGCGGAGCACCTACGTAAATTACTTGGGATTCTTCTGTATGGAGTGTCTGTCTCCTGTCCCAGTGGTTTATTTATTTGATCGTTTATTAACATCATCACAGATTCAGGATACTTTTATACTTTGGGTTATAATTTAATACTGCTGTGTTTTGTAGCGTGGTTTTTCTATCTTTGACCCTTGGAAGCTCTTTTGATTGGCCCTTGTTCCTTTTGATAGACTCTCATCATTTTCAGCTTACATTTTTCCCCCAGCATTTTCTTGCTTTTCTGGCACTTTTCTGGCTTTTCTGATACTCCATGTTTTGTGTTGTGTGTTTCCTGCTGTCTTGGACTCGGCTGCCCCTTGGCAGAGCCTGGCTGCTTCCCCAGGAGGATAGTGTGGGAAGCTATGATCCTTGTTCTTATTAGAGGCTGAGGGGCCCTGGTTGCTGGGTCAGAGGAGCAGGGAGAATGGTGGGCTCACCGGCACCGTGAGAAGGGGCTGCAGTGGGCCGCTGACACGTGGCGCTTTTAGAGGGTGCTTTGTTATGAGAGAACAATGTCAAAGATCTCGTTTCAGTCAGCTTGAGGGAACTGTCAAGAAAGAGAGTCACACTGGTTCAGATTAGGGTGACATTGAGTCCGGGACCCTTAGAGAAGGGAGGAATGAAGCCTGGGACTCAGCAGTCACTGCCTGTGACAGTGTCACAGCATCCTGGTCACTGAGAAAATGTGCCCGAATATGTGTTTGCCATGGCCCTGGGCCACGTGATGCCATTTAGAGAGATTTCTACTAAAATGGCTAAATACAGCTGTGATGTTTTAAGCATTGTTAGGTTTAGGTTTTCAGCCTTTAGAATCTATTTGCTGTAAACCCAGATCACTAAACCCAAAGCCTCCCACTGAGATTTCTGGAAACCCTATAAAAAGATTTCAATTTAATGAAATGTAATGATTTCTGGGCAATTCCCTCTAAGGGTGCTTTAAGCTGTCATCTTACCTGTGCCCAGGGCCCCTGGCAGCCCGGCAGCCGAGCTTCCTGTAGATATTTTCCACCTGTTGCTGAATGAAGCTTAAGGAAGATGCTCCCGGCTGGGGCGAGGGTATGAACACCACAGACCCCCAAATGCTTTTTCGGGGATCAGAGAAATGCCCCCTTCCCCCTTCCTGTCATCCCGATTCTGAGCAGCCAGGTGCTAGTGGTGGTGCCGACCTGCCACCTGGGGGTCCCAGGGGAGCAGCTCCCTGTTTCCCTTTCTCTCCACTCCATTTCCTTGCTCTTCCATCTCCACCGCTCATTTGCCCAGCGCACACCCACACACACGCACACACACATGCATGGACACACATGCACATACGCACACATGCACATATATATATGCATGCACACACGTGCACACGCATACATTCACACACACGTGCACACACACAGCACATATAAACTCACGCACACACACATGCACATACGCACACATGCACACACATACACATATGCACACACATGTGCACATATACACTCACACACACGTGCCCATGTGCAAACTTTCACTGTGCCTTTCTGTGTGCCTGGGGTGGGACTCCTGGGCACACTAAGCTGGACAAAGGCAGGTGGCCGTTGACATCTTGGAGCCTCCTTCAATTTGGTAAAACTGACCCTGAACAGTTTGGTTGCTGAATTGTTCCATCCGCTGTGTCATGTGAAGTTCGCGCGTCTGATGGGGCAGGGGTGAGGCTCCACTGCCGGGCTGAGATCTGGACGTTCCGGTGCTCTGGGAAATGGGGCAGTTGACGTTTCTTGAGCATCTCTGCACCTGTCCTGTGCTAAGTGTGTGGCTTGGGTCACCCTAATTCCCAGACCAACACCTGAGAAGTCTTACTCTCATAACTTGCCCAAGATACTAAGGGAATGAGTCTGTTTGGACACAGCACCTGTGCTGGCTGCCACCTGGCCCCTGCGGCAGCTCCACGAGGCTGGTCAGAGGGTGTCGTGCGGGTCCCCTTGCTTCCGTCAGGGCTGCTCGCAGCCTTCGTGTTCTGGTCATGATTTCGTGCTGAGGCCACTGCAGTAAAACTGAATTGGGTTTTTCTGCTCACCTCTTTCAATCTATTGTCTATCTGCTGTCTGCTTAAGTCGCTGTGATAAATCCCCAGTGCTGATGGGACAGAGTCCAGCGTGGCCTGCTCACTCGCTGCTGAGCCTGGTCCTCCCTCCTTGGCCTGGTTTCCCGCCACACATTCTTCAATGTCCTGCCCCATCCCCATTACTCAGCATCCCGAGGAGCTGCTGGTTCCACATCTCCAAAGCCTTTCCCGTTGCCCCTCAGACTTTCTTGTTCACCCTGCCTGGTCTTCTGCTCACTCAGCTGTGTCCCCCTTGGCCCATCCTGCCCCTCCCATCGGCGCCCCTCCCCTCGGCACCCCTCCCACATTGGCGCCCCTCTCCTCGGCACCCCTTCCACATCGGTGCCTCTCCCCCTCAACTCCCGTCCCACATCGGCACTCCCCCATCCTCCCTCTCCTCCTCCCCTCCAGCGCCACTGCCCCCTCTTGCGCCACTGCCTCCCCAGCGCTCCTCCCCTGCGCTCCTCCCCTTGACGCCCCTCCCCCTTCCTCTGCACTCCCTCCCCTCCCCTCCCCGCCTCCTCTGTTACACTGCTCATCTCCCCACTCTGTTGCAGTACATATACTTTTTCTGTAGAGGACAAGATGGTAAATATTTTTGGTCACAGCGTCTTTGATGCAACAACTCAGACCTACAGCGGTAATTTAAAAGCAGCTGTAGACAATAGTGAGAAAATGCCTGTGCCGTGTTTCGTAACACTTCAGGAGACCGGCAGCCACCTGATTTAGCTCACGAGTTGCAGATGTCAGCCCCACTGCATTCCAACCAGTGACTTGCCTCCCGTCCTCACTAGACCCGAGGTCCTTAAACCGAGAGTTCTTGTCTTGTTCATCTTAGTTCTCAGCATCTGATCTGGGCCCCACCCGGGACTCAACACAAGCTGCAGAGATTAACACCCACTTGGCAACCAGGCATTTAATGGTGTCAATAAAAACCTTGACTAAGTGAATCCCGGTGAAGGTAGGAATATGTAAACTATATACAAGGAAGAATCTGTTTTGCATAGTTGGGGAGCTCAGAGATGGCACTGTCACTGCTACCCCGTCAGTGCAGCCAGAATGCTTTGCCTGCAATAGTCAGGCTGCCAAGGAGTGACAGGCGTCCTCACCCTGGACTGATGGAACCAGTTCTTCATGATCCAGATCTGTGTAAACAAATAATGCTGAAATCCAGCAGTAAAGTTACTGATGTGGGCTTTGCTTCATACTTGCTACATTTCACAGAGGAATTTTCAGTCAGTGAGCTCCCAGTGTTTGCGTGTGCACCTGTCAGCCTTCTTACTGTTTCAGACTGACAAGTCCATAGCCCACAAGGCACTGATATCATGAGGGGTGGTCAGGCCTCACCTAATCAGTCTAAGCTTTACATCTAAGGTGTTTCAGCAATGACCAATTCCCCATGGCACAAGAATTTACAGACTTTCTAAGTCAAGTCCTCTGACAAGGGGGAAGCTGTCTGGAAGACCCACTTACTCTGGGCACTGCGTTCTCTGACAGGGCTGTACTTCTGGGGCCAAGCTAGTCACCATGTTTGGTCTTTAAAATACCTTCTAAAATAACCTTTCAATGTTACAGACGTTGCATTGAACCGAGGCAATTGAAAAGTTATGCTGAGCAGTATTTTGGTATTGAACTTTGACTTGGGGGGAGGGGGAAATCTGTGGGCACACAGCACACTCAGAAACGTTTTCTCTTATGTAAAATGGAACAGAAGAACACATGATGAGGAATTTGATTGGAAAAGGGAAGAAATGACTTATACTTAACTAATTAGATTGATTTTCCTTTTCACTGAGTACTTTCCTCTATTTTGTTCCATTTCTGTTTGCTTTTTCATAGGATTTCAGACCATGAGGAAAGTAAAATAAAGAGCTGTTTTTATAAGAATCCTAAAAACACAATATGATGAACCAAGACCATAGATGTTTTTCTTGTACTATTTCTAGTCTGAATATGTAGGATTCCAAACCTCCTGTAAAGTTTAACAGATACAAAGGTAGCATTCAGCATTCAGCTCTTCAGTGAGAACAGATATTTGCAGAGTGCCTTCTTCATGCCCAGGTACCACACTGCAAACTGGGGACAGCGTGATGACTGAGTACTTCCCTACCTTTCCAGAGCCTGAGGTTGGGCTGGGAAGTGTTCCAGCCAACGGCTGCTGGGAAACAAACTACTCCAGACTCTGTAACATAAAATGACAACCACTCTGTTTCACTCATACGTTCTGTGGCCTCAAGGGTTCAGTGGGGCTGGGTGGAGTTGTCTTACCCTTCACAAGTCTGGGGGAGATTCCAGGGGTTCAGGGAGATTTAAATGTCTGGGACTGGAGTCATTCAAGAGGCTCTGTGACTCTCAAGTCTGGTGCCTGGGTTGGGGTCATCAAAGGGGCTTGACTAGAGTATCCACATAGCCTGACCACGTGGCTTCTGTCTTCTAGCAGACATGGCCTGGCCATGTGGCTTTAGACCAGAGGTGTTGTGTCTGTGAGGGACTGTTTCCAACTGCTGCCTCTTCTGATCACATCAACAAGTGCAAAGGAAGGCTTAGGAGCTGAGTGCACAGGGAATTCTATCAACATTCATTCTGGGGTTGCATTTGGACAGGCACCTTATGGGTTCCAAGTCTTGCCATTGATGAAACTTACAGCATTACATCGGAACTGTCTCTCTGGTCAAGCTTGATTGTCACCTGCAGTAAACTTGCTGTTTATCGGAATTCTAGTCACTGGCACTTACAATGAATTCGCCTGCAGCACAGTGATAATTCTTTTTAACTATGGTGAACATTAGGCCTAGACATATCTTTTTTTCTTTTTCCCTCACCTGGGGGGCTTGTTATACACCCTCACAATGTGCAGATTAGGTGAGATCCCACTTCAGGCTCTCCCCCCTTCTGCCAAACATCCTCCCCCCTCCCACTTCCCTCTACCCCTGAACTGGACTATATTAGTGTTTTATTGTTTTTATGAGCATGTCATTATTTATATATTGATTTCATATTAGTATGGAGTACATTGGATATTTATTTTTCCATTCCTGTGATACTTAACTAAGAAGAATATATTTCAACTCCATCCAGGTAAATGTAAAAAATGTAAAGTCTCCATCTTTTTTAATGGCTGAATAATATTCCATGGTGTACATATACCACAGTTTGTTGATCCATTCATGAGTTGATGGGCACTTGGGTTGCTTTCATGACTTAGCCATTATGAATTGTGGCCTAGAAATATCTTGAAGGAATCTTCGCTGACTAATCAGAGACAGGGTGTGCTATTTTTAGAGGACTTAGTATTTATGATCTACATTACTAATTCACGTGTGAGTCACAGGGTAACTCTCTTAACCACAGTCAGGAAAGATAACTGATAATTTATCATAAGTTATTTTAAACTCAACTTCTTTAACTTCCTTTTTTAGCCTACCTGTATTATTTCAGCTGTGTTTTTGTTTGATCATCTGCACAACTCTCAATGAATTAAATAGAGAAATTATCCACAGTTTACCTAAAAACCAAATAACTGTTATCTTCATATTTTTATTAATATTTCCTATTTTCAAACTGATGTGGCTGCTGAAATGACAATGTGCATGTGTGCATCATGTGAGCTCATGAAATGACTGTGGGTGTGTGTTGATCACATGAGCTCATGAAATGACCATGTGCATCGTGTGAGCTCATGAAATTAAATGGCTGTGGGTGTGTATTGTGTGAGCTCATGAAATCACCCGTGTGCATGTACATCACATGAGCTCATGAAATGGCCTTGTGTGTGCATCACGAGAGCTCATGAAATGGCCATGGGTGCGTGTGTACATCACATGAGCTCATGAAATGGCCTTGTGTGTGCATCACGAGAGCTCATGAAATGGCTGTGGGTGCGTGTGTACATCACATGAGCTCATGAAATGGCCGTGGGTGCATGTGTGCATCACGAGAGCTCATGACGTGGCTGTGGGTGCGTGTGTGTATCACGAGAGCTCATGAAATGGCCGTGTGTGCGTGTGTGTATCACAAGAGCTCATGAAATGGCCATAGGTGCGTGTGTGCATCACGAGAGCTCATGACATGGTCATGGGTGCATGTGTGCATCACAAGAGCTCAAGACATGGCCGTGGGTGCGTGTGTGCATAACGTGAGCTCATGAAATGGCCGTGGGTGCGTGTGTGCATCACGAGAGCTCATGACATGGCCGTGGGTGTGTGTGTGCATCACAAGAGCTTATGACATGGCCGTGAGAGTGTGTGTGCATCACGTGAGCTCATAAAATGGCCGTGGGTGCATGTGTGCATCACAAGAGCTCATGACATGGGTGTGGGTGCGTGTGTGCATCACGAGAGCTCATGAAATGGCCATGGGTGCGTGTGTGCATCGTGAGAGCTTATGAAATGGCCATGGGTGCATGTGTGCATCACGAGAGCTCATGAAATGGCTGTGGGTGCATGTGTGCATCACAAGAGCTCATGAAATGGCTGTGGGTGTATGTGTGCATCACGAGAACTCATAAAATGGCCGTGTGCAGGTGCATTGCATGTGTCAGACACACACATAGTTCTTCTCAGAGGTACTTGATGATAGGTAGAAGAATGGTCCCAGAAACAGATACATGATCTTGTTTTTCTCCTGGGTAGTTTGCAATTTGGATTTTGGCTCAAAGGATTAAGTGTTTTAGCCTGTGATGATTTCACAGACACCAAATGCCTAGAACTTCTAATCCATGCCTTTGAACCATTTGCTAATTTCTAGTTATAGAAATTATGGAGGATATTGTGAGTGTACTCTACTACAGTGGAAAGGAGCATGCTGCTTGTATTTCTGAAACATTAATAGAGACGTTGAAGCACTTAATACTTGCTTTAAACAGTTTGTTCTCCTATAAGAATATTTTATAAGTGGTGGTGGCTGGCGTTCATTCTTTTTGGCATTTGCACTGAGTTCATTTTTGCTCTTAGTGTTTAAAGAAAAACATATGAAGTATAACACTATATGTATACCAGTTTAAAAATGAGAACACAATGGTTATTATTTTTTAGCTGAGACTATCCAGGCATATTCTAACCATTGACGAGTCAATCCTCCAAATAAGAGTGGGGTGAGAATAGCAGAGGTCAGAGGCTGGCAAGCCCTCACATCTGCAATGTCCTGTGGTCTGGTCTTTTCTGCTCATTGGTCCCAAGAATCTAGACTGAACACCTGTGATGTGCCAGGCACTGTCCGAGGCTGTATCCGCTAGCTGGTAAAGCTCCCGGTTCTCACGTTTACTTTCTGTGCGTGTGGGGGGTGAGGGGTGGGGGGTGGGCAATGCAAAATGAACGTCCTGACTCAGAGAACTGTAAGGTGCATTGGCAGCGAGGGAGTCCCGCTGAGGGGAGCGGGCAGAGAGGGCCTGCAGCTTCATAGCCCAGGGGAGATGTGTGGTCATAAGGCAGGCGTGTTAGGTCTCCTCAAGAAGGCGGCATTTAAATGAACACTTATTTCAACTAGCCAGGCATAAATCTGGGAAAGGAATGTTCTGGCATGGGCATGGCCAGTGCCAAGGCCCTGATGCAGCAGTTTGCTTTCGGGAACTTCAATGCAGGAGGAAGGACAAGGAGGCCAGTGCGACTTAGGACGCCAGGGATGAGGTCCCAGCCCAAGGGGACCCTCTCGGCCTCGGTGCGGGAGAGGCTGTCGGGGTGGGGGTAGGTAAGGGGTGACATCTGCTCCATCTGTCACACAGACCATAGTGGGGGCCTTCACTCCCTGCGTGGCCATCACAGCCTGCCACACACTGGGCGGGTTAAGGAACAGGAGTTTATCTCTTTGTGGTTCTAGGGGTGAGAATCTCTACGCCAAGGCAGCACCCCTTCCCACGCGCAGAGCGCCCTTCCCTGGGGCTTTCAACCTCCTGACTGTGCAGTGCGCCGCCTTGATGCTGCACGGCTCATCCCGCCTTCTGAGCCTGGTGGTCGTCTCCCCTCTGCGTCCCGTGTTGCTCTGTGTCCCCTTCTCGTCTCACGAGGACACCAGTTACTGGACTTACGGCCCAGTTCAGTGTGACCCCATCTTAATTTCATCTGAACTACTTTGAGATATCATCTAACTCCAG
>CAUYPK010037803.1:0-38414 GCA_963574355.1 Loris lydekkerianus | reverse complement strand
CCACCTGAGACAGGTGCTGACTGAGACAATTGATTTGGACCTTTATAACTGAGCCAGTCACCCGAGGACTATTCAAGTGGTGCCCTAGGTGTGTGGTTGTAGGAAGGTTTGATTTTCCTTTTCCAATTGTTGCCTATGGGGGACAGGGTGACTTAATTGCTGGTATTTCCACACAGCTGAGACTTCAACCCAGAGTAACTCTTTCACTAGGGTCGAACAGAGACCAGCTGAAAACAAGACAAAACCTCAGCCCCACCACACCAAACAGGTCCCCAGTTTCTCAGGCCATATCACAGTACGGGTCCTCGACAAAGCTCCAGTGGAAAAATCAAATGGTGTAAAATAAACATGGGGCAGAATTACCAGAAAAACTCTGGTAACATGAATACCCAGAGTAGATCAATCCCCCCAAGGAAAGAAATGTAACTGAAGATCCCATTCATAAACAGCTGGCCGAGATGTCAGAAATTGAATTCAGAATTTGGATTGCAAATGAGATTAATAGAATGGAGGAAAATTTGAAATTAGAAATTTGAGAAACAATTCAAAAGTCAGAATTAGAAATTCGAGAAGAAATTCAAAAGTTGTCTCAAGAATTTAACGAATTTAAAGACAAAACCACCAAAGATTTTGATGCACTAAAGCAAAAATTTGCAGCCCATAAAGATCTGAAAAATACAGTAGAATCCCTCAGTAACACAGTGGAGCAAGCAGAAGAAAGGATTTCTTTTTTTTTTGTTTATTAAATCATACCTCTGTACATTAATGTGATCATGGGGCACCATACACTGGTTTTATAGACCACTTGACACATTTTCTTCACACTGGTTAACATAGCCTTCCTGGCATTTTCTTAGTTATTGTGTTAAGACATTTACATTCTACATTTACTAAGGTTCACATATACCCTTGTAAGATGCACCACAGGTGTAATCCCACCAATCACCCTCCCTCCACCCACCTCCTCCCTCCCTCCCCTCCCTCCCCTCCCTTTCCCCCTTCCCCCTATTTTTGGGTTATAACTGGGTTATAGCTTCCATGTGAAAGCCATAAATTAGTTTCATAGTAGGGCTGAGTACATTGGATACGTTTTCTTCCATTCTTGAGATATTTTACTAAGAAGAATATGTTGTAGCATACGTACACCATGAAACATTATGCAGCCTTAAAGAAAGATGGAGACTTTACCTCTTTCATGTTTACATGGATGGAGCTGGAACATTTGCCAGTCTTTATAGTGCACTTTTTATAAGCCAGATATATTCTAAGCAATTTACATATACTAATGATTCAATTATCATACTAGATAAAAACTATTATTATACTCATTTCACAGAGATATACACTCTCTTTGCTTGTTTCTATTAGGGTTTCTGGGTATTGAGAAAGGGTGATGTAATTACCTGGGTAATTGCTCCTTAGGGAACCTAACTCCCTCTGACTGCTCCACTCACAGAGCTGCTGATCAGTTTTAAAAGAGAGAGTCAGCATCCAAGCCCCAGGGTGAGGACGATATTAATGCCGAGGTGGCAGAGACTTGGTGAGGTGAGCTTCCCTGTCCCACCTGATGTTTGGAGGTCAGTTTTGCTGATGGTTTGTGTCCAAGCCTGTGATCACTACTCCCTGCCTCCTGAAACAGCTTTCAGGAGTCCTACCCACAATTTAAGGCCCTATACATTTGTATTTGGTCAGTCATCACCTCCTTACCTTCCTGAACCTGTGTGGTAGAATGAGAAGAAGCATTCCCTAAACTTGATGGCAGATGAAAGAACAAAAGCGTCAGTGAACATCACAGAGTCTAGAAATGGTTTTGTTATCATATTACCTTGGGTCACTCGTGCAATGATGCATCTTGTTCAAATGCTCATCTTTGCCTTTTGCTGCCCTCACAGATGTAGTCTGAGTATCGTGAAGCAAGGACAAGGAAGAGAACTATTAACAGAAAGTTGGAGAGAAGCTGATGGTGATTTACCCCTCCTGAGAATGCCTGACAGAGTGGGGGAATACTAAGATTCCCTGGTTGCTGAATCTCACACTAAATATTCAGAGTCACTTTCCAAGAATTAACATTTTTATCTTTAAAAATAAATGAATGTGAACACAGGTTAAAGCAGGTAAGATGTACTGCATGTAAGATTCACTTCTAGTTCTGTTTAGCTCCAAGAGTGTAGTATTCACTGTACTACTTTCTCTTTCATTCTGTTAATTTGTTGTGCCCTATTACGTTGTCCCAAATAATGCCTTTTGTCACTTCCCAACCTCAAAGAAATCTTAACCTCAGAAAATGTGTTTTAAGATCTCTTTTAGGGAGGCCTGACCCCTATCTGGCTGGAGAGACTCTGAAGAAGAAAGATAAGATACATACAAAAACAAGAGGGATAGGAAAAAAAAAAAAAAAAGATAACATGAAGAGGCAGAGAAAAAAAGAGAGAACTTAGTTTCATGAATCCACCAAAATGTGTCCCTTACAATTTCAGCTCATTTGGGATGTGACAGACAAGATATAACGTGCAATGGGACCATGAGTTCAGGTAGGAAGCATGTGGCAGAAATAGCTGCTTGGGCCAGAGACAGATCAATGTGAGTATTTGGTCCATCTAAAGAACTAAGGATATATTGAAATTTTGGATAAAGTAACACAGGAGTATAAAATAAGGAGGAGAGGCATAAAAATGAGAAGAAGAAATTTTCCCCAGTTCTGATATGTGTGGTCATTTGCCATGGTCAATGATTTGTCCTTGAATTTTCCCTGCCCTAGGTTTTATTATAGCACAGACATGGACCATATCACTGAGGTTTTCCTAAGCTAGTATCTACTAAGTTCAGCTCCATCAGAGCATAAGTCCCTTGGGATCCTGTATTTATTCAAGGCAATTACTTTATTTTTTTATTTTTTCTTTCCACATTTTCATGATAGTAAAAAATATTTAAAAAAAAAAAATAATGATCTTAAAATTCTGGTAAATAATCAGTCTTCATTTTCTCTAATAGAAAAAAATTAGAAAAATTCAGTGATTTTAATGTCCCAATACCTCACTCAACAGTTTTTATTTTCCATGTTTCATTTCAGTTTTTGTCAGAGTGCTTGCTATCTTTTTTTTTTTGCCTGAATTTTTTTTTTTTATTGTTAAATCATAGCTGTGTACATTAGTGTGATCGCCTGTACCCATTCTAAGATGCACTGTAGATGTGGCCCCACCCATTACCCTCCCTCCACCAAAACCTCAATTTCTTTTGTTTCTGCACCACACCACACCCAACTGCATTTAGCCTAGAAAATTTCTACTAATTCCTCAAATCTCAGGTAAAATATCACTTTCTGAAGAAAGCTTTTTCTGAATTTTAAGTATAAGTTAGGTTTTAACCTTGAAAACCCTCTCCTGGTATTCTGAATTTTTTTTAATAGTACTTAATAGAATTGTAACTAGATTGGAGAGAAGACTTCAGCATATATGATGATTGCATATAAATATTTTTGGCAGAAGATATGTTTTCTGTATATTTTGACCTATAGTCAAAAGTTCCTAAGAATATTTTCTCAGTTGTCCCAGTGCTCTGTGTTGCCTGGTTCCAGAATGTTGCTTGACATAGAGGAGTTCTGATTGATTATAGATCTACAGAGCAATGAAAAACTTAATAATGACAAGTATGAAACAGTGAAGTCCCTGTTTCTGGGTAAGTTTAACAGTTTCAGGACAGAGAGTTCATATCAGAGAAAATACAAACAGATTTTCAGCACGTGTGGAAAGTACGTTGGTACACATATAAATATGTAAGTAGAGGTGTGTGTTTGTGTCTGTGTGTGTATGTTTGGGTGAATGAGTAGAAAACTACATTCAGAGGTCCATTCTATCCTGCTAGTTCAGGCTTTTATTGTTATAACTGCACTGGCCCACAACGCTCAGCTACAAACACACCCATTATAGGCAGGAGGTTTTCTCCTCTCCTTCACTCCCTTGCTCTCCCTGTCTAAAAGAACATACCTAGAAAATCTGTTCAGCTTCTCAGTGTTGTTGCTTCAGTGTATTGAGCTGTGTGTCTGAGCCAGAAAGAAAAAGTTCAATGAATGAGGTAAGTGTTTTTTGTTTTTTTGTTTTGTTTTTTGTTTGTTTTACAATTTTTGCAGTTTATGGCTGGGGCTGGGCCTGAACCCACCACCTCCGGTATATGGGGCCAGCAACGTACCCCTTTGAGCCACAGGTTCTGCCTGATGAGGTAAGTTTTTTAGAAAACTTTTGAGTCAACAGATCATGGATGCTATCGTGGACCAAGTATTTTCACGAACCTGATAAATCCACCAATTTAGGTTCCTACCTCCTCCTGAATCACCCATGCCTTTACACATAATCTTTCCATTTGGTTCCTAGTCTTTTCAAAGCATAGAATGGCTAAATCTCGTGTAGGCCCAAACTCCATCCAGTTCTAGTTTAGTTCTCCTGCCATTTTCTCTAGGCTCTAGTTACTAACCACTATTTCAGCAGTGTTAGACTTCAATTATTTATACAGCTATATTCATTCATCAGGTATTTTTTAGCTGTTTTTACATATCATGTTCTATACCTCATATTTATACCCATATTTACCAAAACTTAGTCCATATTTCCAACATTAGTCCATATCTTGTGCTAGGAATTTTCTATATTTGTCTGTCTCCCCAGCAGCTTTGAAGAGGCAAGCATCTCCACATTAACCCAGGGCAATCATTTTTTTTTAACTGATCAAAGATACACTACAAATTACATGTATAATTTTCTATCTGTCCAGCACTTTTCTGGGAAGCAACTGTAGCATCGCCTGTACTGGAACCTTTCTGATGATGGCCATTTGTTGCTTTTCAGAAATAAGATCTTTGGCCACATAAATCTTTAAGTTTATTTTCTTCTTCTCTTTCCTCAGTGCCCAGTGATCTTTCTACATAATGATGTCATCTCATTCATTTTTCTCTGGTTGTCAAGATGGTATTGATCCCATGGGATGAGATTTCAATATGAAAAATTCCAATAGCTCCTTGGAGTTCCTACCTACAACGTTCATTTTGGTTGGCATCCCAGGGGTGGAGGCAGAGCACCACTGGATATCGGTGCCCTTTTGCCTGATATACATGATAATCTTCCTTGGAAATGGAACCATCCTCTATGTTATCAGAACAGAGGCCACCCTACATCAGCCCATGTATCTCTTCCTTGCCATGCTAGCACTGGCTGAAGTTGGAGTCTCTGCATCCACCTTGCCTACAGTGCTAGGCATATTTCTATTTGATGCCACTGAGATTAGTTTCGGAGCATGCCTTCTCCAGATGTTTTGTATCCATTCTTTCTCCATTATGGAGTCAGCTGTGCTGTTGGCCATGTCTTTGGACCGCTTTGTGGCCATTTATAGTCCACTGCGCTATACAGCCATCCTGACACTCCCCCGCATCTTCCGTGCAGGAGCTCTCATTGGGCTGAAAAGCATTGTGCTCATGACCCCATTGCCCATTCTCCTCCAGCGCCTACCCTTCTGTGGCCACAATGTCCTCTCCCATTCCTATTGTCTTCACCCCAACCTCATCCATCTGCCTTGTGGAAACACTTCTATTAACAATATCTATGGGCTTTTCATTGTTATTTTGACTTTTGGGTTGGATTCGTTGCTGATTGTGGTCTCCTATGGACTAATACTCCACACTGTGCTCGGTATCGCCACTGGTGAAGGGAGGAAGAAGGCACTCAACACATGTGGTTCACATTTCTGTGCCGTGCTTGCCTATTATGTGCCTATGATTGGCTTGTCTATGGTGCACCGCTTTGGAAATTACGTATCTCCTCTGGTGCAAGTCATGATGGCCAATGCTTATCTCTTTTTCCCACCTGTTGTCAACCCCATTGTCTACAGCATTAAGACCAAGGAGATACGTCATGGCATTTTCCGAGTGCTATCAGAGAAAAGACCCAGAGTTTAGCTAATGGCAAAAGTAAAACAGGCAGTTTCTGCTTTCCATAATACAGGTGACCTTAGCTTTGCAGTTAATACAGTTGAGGTTCTCCATAGTCTGGCTGTGAACTGAAGTGGGATGTAGGGAAGAGTGTATAATGTTTAACAGAAAGTACACAAAAATGAGATGATTCTCAAACATATTTTGTAACATGAGGTTTTATTTTCCCAATTCCTTACATGCCTAGAGTAGGAATACAGAAAGGATTGTATGAAAATACAGCAACTCCTTCATCTTTACTTAACTTTTCCATGACTCAGTTTCCTCATCTGTAAGACATGGATCATAATTAAATTACATACTTGGATTTTGTTAGGATTAAATATAATCTGTATACAAACCATCTGAATAGAATGCTACAGTTCAATCAAAGTCTAACCTATATGCTTTAGCTTTAGCATCCAGCTTCTCTCATCCATCAGAGGACTTTCTTTTGCCCTGGCATTCTCCTCTCCTGCATCATGTCACATGGCTACATGGAGTACTTCCTGGGTGAAGGCTCAACTACAACTCAGGGTTTAACTTTACAAAAACAAGCTATGTAACCTAATTTTAGGTACCCTTATATTAAGCTGAATTTTTTAAAAAGAATAAATTTTATAAAACAGCAGACATAGCCTCTTTCCACTGTGTTAAAATAATAATACCTCATGTCTTCTCTGAGCTAATGCTCTGTTACTACATTTCTCGATGTGGCCTCTTCTCATCTTTTAATTTATTGTTTAAGTCCCAGAGAACACTCCAGTTCCCATTATTTACTCTTTTACTGGTGAACTCTTACTGGCCTCTATAATTTCTATACATTTTGGCTCTCTTACTACATTTCATTTCTGAATGTTTTCCTGAATTTCTTTATCTCAATTAGATTTGCTAGAGGGTTTTAAATTATATTGACTCTTTCAAAAACAATTTTTGCATATATTTAATTCTTTTCTTTATTTTTCATTATTTTCTCCATTTCTTCTCAATTTTATTTTCCATTTCTTTCCTAAATTCTTGAGTTGAATGACCTTTTTAAGGACACTTTACGGTGAACATTGTTAAACTCTACCAATTCGAGGAACCCAGTAAGTGCTATGTATTTCCTAACAAGCACATAAACAATTTTCATTATCAGAACAGTCCAAAAATTAGTAGTCATTCATTTCAGTCATCATTTTTATTCATTTAAAGAATAAAAGTCTGCATTCACTCCCTATGGGGGCAGTATATCCCTCATTTACAGAAACTGATTCTTCATTATAATTCATACTTCAAACCAGTTTAATTTGGCTTCTCTTCCTATCACTCTACTGAAATATCTTTCCTAAAGGTTACCAGTGACATTCATGTTTCCAAATTGAATAGATATTTTTAATACTCATTTTTCTGAACACCTGGGCCACTAAACCACAGTGACAACTCCCTTTAATTGCTCAGTCTCTGACCTGATTCTGGTTTTCCCTGTTTTCCTCCCCCTCTTTGAGCAGTATTTCACAGTCACCTCTACTTTTTCTTCTGTACCTACCTAACTGCTAAATTTCACACTTCCTTGCGTATCCATCTTGGACTGCCTTCTATTCTCAACCTAATTTCTTGCCTGTTATTACATCAGTTCTCAGGTTCTTGGCTACTATCAATATTCCAAAGATTCCCATAACTCCTGTCCTGGTGGGCCTTATGCACAACTGTCCATTCTCTTGGGTTGCTTTTATGTAAGTTAAATGTAACCTGTGAAAACCAATCCTGAGTTCTGATCCATGTAAAAGTGATTGTCACTAATTCCATGTAGTTGCTTAAGCAAGAAACCTATGCATCATCATGGTGCCTCCCCCTTCTATAACTATTCCCAGTCAACTAAACAGACGGAAGTAGTCAGCTGAATCTTACTGCTTCATGATATCAAGTAGAATGTGGACTAAGATAGACCTTTAGGTTAAGTTGCCAGAAAGTTATTTGAAATAGTAATGAGAGCAGTTTCAATTAGTAAATACGTATGTGTAAGTACATATATGCACATACACATACAGACAGCCCAGTGGGATATGTATTACAAGAGATTAACAGGAAGCATAAAGATACATTTTAATGCATAGCAGAAGATATAACAGTTCCAACTTCTAACTATTCTTTGAAACTCACATTTTAGGTAGCTTCTGTTCTTATGAATGTTAATAAATTTGGGTGATTTTTCTATTAATCTACTGTCAGTCATTTCAGCAAAATTTCAGAAGGATGAAAGTTAAACTTTTCCTCCACCCTTTCCTGTGTGTGCTGGCATTGAACAGTTAAGTAAATGAATGACAGGTGACAGAAGCCAGGATTCTTACTGTTGGAATAGGAGGTTATAGACAACAAAGACAAAAAGCTTGAATGACCCATGGATTAGAGTTCACAGTATCAGTATAAAGTTAGTTAAGGCCAAAATAGACAGTTAAATACAGAAATATTTATAGATAGTGGGATTTTTTAGGTTAGTATGCAGACATTTATTTACTTATTCTGTAAGCAAAAAGTTCCTAAAAGTGATGACAACTGTAGTAGCAACAAGCACATGCATTTGCTTAATTTAAATATTTTTGGAATTAATTTTAACTTATCTGACAAATAAAACAGGTATAGGAAATATTGAACTCAAAATTATTATATTTTCAATGAGAAAATAAAGCTAAGACTTCCATAAATTAAGAAGTGATTTTAGTATTGTATTTTCTCTGTAATAATATTAGGGGAAAAGTTAAGCATTTATAAAGATCAAATTTAAATGTATATACATATTGTTGCAAACATTTATGATAGGGTGATTATTAAAATAGTTTCAAATATATAAATACATTACATTGTCAAAGCTTTTTGATGAAGGTAAAAAAAAATTTAGAGAACAAAAGGTACTAATATAAAATATCAGACTAATAATGAAATATTTATGTATTCTTAAATTCACAATCTCATGGGTCCAAACATTAAGCACTTAAATTCCACTGGGTAGTTAAGCAACTATGTGAAAATATAATAAAAATTTTTATATCAACCTAAAAATGCTTGAGAAGGTACAGGTGTACTTTGGAGATAGTGCATGTACAGTTACAGACCACCTTAATGAAGTAAATATTGCAATTAAGCAAGTCATATGATTTTTTTCCATTTTTAGTGCATATACAAGTTATGTTTATTATATTCTGTAGTCTATTATGTGTGCAATAGCATAATATTTAAAAATGGGCATATGTTAATTAAGAAGTACTTTACTGCTAAAAAATGCTAGCAAAGTGGACACATATGGTTGGAAAAAATGATGCTGATAGATTTGCCTGACTCAGGGTTGTCACAAACTTTCAATCTGTGAATAATGAAATATCTGCAAAGTTCAGTAAAATGAGATACAATGAAATGAGCTATGCTTACATAGAGACTTTTTTCCTTATTTTAGACAATAAATAACAATTCGATGACCCCTGTTCTAAACAAACTGAGTACTTCAAAAAGGGACTAAGTAAAGTTGACCCTGGTGAGTTAGATGACTCAGGGAGAGTAGCATACGTTTAGAAAACATTTTTTACCGTTATTGGGGGCACTGAAGTGAATGAAGCCAAGAACCAGGCCCTAGTTACTCATCAACTGGCACAATCCTAGCTGGTATCCCTTCTATACAAGGGAGGGGAGAGATGTTGTATAGGAAATGAAAGAAGGGCCACTCTTACTTGACCAAAGTTTTCAGGAAGACTGATTAACCGCAGGCAGAAGCAGACAGAACCAGCTAGACCCATGCTTGTGGGGCTGAGAGAAGAAGGAGGTGGGGAACAGATAAGAATACAAACACCACATCCATAGTGAGGCCCTTGGAGGCTAAAGGGAAGGATGGAAATGGAAAATGGTATGTCCAGGCACATTGATACCAGATATATTTCACTATGGGTGTTTATCTAAAAATAGAGACTTGGATGCCACTAAAGCAGATTTTGCTGCTGGGATTCTTAGAATCTGAAGGCTGGATATTATAAGGTTCTTTGTATTTTATGCCTCAACTGAGGTCATTTGGTCAGCTATTCATCCTCTGAGTCTCATGGCTCATAAATTCTTGGTGTGGAGACCATTGGATGGTTAGTTGTGGTCCTTCCTTATTCAACAGGAGGTTGCTTTGTAGGTAGGTTCATCACATAATTTATTGTTTAAACAAGGAAATCTGAGAGTGAAAGAGGGTGCTATTAATAGTGATGCTGAAAAAACAGGTACAAGCCATAAATAGCTGGGGAAAACCAGAAAGTATGCTCACTTTATTCAAAGACATGTTCCTTACTGGAGAATAGTCTTGATCCCCACACAGCCCATAAAGATGGAAATTTAGAAGCAAAGCATGATGGCCGATGGGAAGGACATTTAGCTCAGCTCTCCTGGAACAACAAAGTCTCCATATATTGCCCTCAGTGGAGTGCTGTGCTGTCACAGCTCACAGCAACCTCTAACTCTCTTGGGCTGAGCAGTTCTCTTGCCTCAGCTTCCCAAGTGGCTGGGGCTACAGGTGCCCACCACAGTACCCAGCTGTTTTTTGGTTGTGATTGTCACTGTTGTTTGGCAGGCCCTGGGCCAGAATTGAACACACCAGCTCTGATGTGTGTGGCTGATGCCCTGGCCACTGGGCTACAGATACCAAGTTCTCCCCTTCCTCTTTTGGTTGCTGAGAGTGCTTACATTAGGCTATTGGAGTTTTTTTGTTTTTTGTTTGTTTGTTTTTGTGTGTGTGTGTGTGTGTGTGTGTGTGTGTGTGTTTGATTGTTTGTATGTCCATTTGTATGTTTCTATGTCTGATTTTTGTTTGTTTGTTCATTTTGTTTCAATGTGCCTTGTGCTCTGCTAAAACCTTGGATTGGTTATTTTCCCTAACTCCAATTTTTACATGCAACAAGAGCAAAGAGAAGTGTGGGATGGATAATACTCAACTGAAACCAACTTTCAACAAAAACTCCCATCCAGAGGGAGAGATAATGTCCAGAAAGAGCACAACAAAGCTAAAGGGTGGGAGCTGAGCTGAGAGAAGAGATTGATAATTGCACATCTTCTCTGCTGAGGCAAGCTGCAACTCCAAGGAAACAAATTTCAGCTGGCTGGTGGCAGAGTGTGGTTGCATTGACTTCCCTCTGATTCTATCAGGCCCAAATCCCTGGTGCATTTGCTCACTGGAGGGAACTGGGCCACAGCCCCATGGGACTACCAGTGACTGGGTGTGACAAAGGTACAAGGTGGGGAAGAAGGGACCAGCACCCCTGGACTATTTTTCTGGCCAGGCCTTTCTGTCTTCACAGAGCACTGGAGTGATTTACATGTGAGCTGCTAGTGGACCCCTGCTGCCTAGATGCTGAAGATGTTTTGCACTCTCCCACCTGATCAGTGTTTGTGTTGACCGGGACACTTGGTTTGGAACTCTTGATCTGGGCATATCACCTGGAGACCTACCAAGGTTGTGCCCTGGTTGTTTTGTTGGGAGAGTGTGGGACTTTCCTCTTCCAGTTGTCCCCTGTGGGGTGGGGGTGGGGTGTCTTAGTTGCTTATATAACTCTGCAGCTGAGATTTCAGCTCAAAGCCACAGATTCACTAGGATTGGACAGAAACTAGCAGAATACAGATCAGAGCCATCTAGTGCCACCACACCAAGCAGTCCCCAGAGTTTCAAGCTGTAGTACTGAATGGGACCTTTGTAAAGTTCTAGGGTATAAACCACAATCACCAGTCCCAGTTCTTTGCTAAAGGGCTAGTTAATTACAACTTCAGGAGCTCTCAATTTAATTTCACCTTACCAGCTTCTCTAGCCAAATGGTGAAAAGTAATCATAGGGTGGAATCAGCAAAAAAACTCTGGCAACACAAATAATCAGAGTAGATCAACTCCCCCAAGGAATGGCAAAGGAATAACAACAGAAGATCCCATTCATAAACAAATGGCTGAGATGTCAGAAATCAAGTTCAAAACTTGGATTGCAAATGAGATTAACAGAATGGAGGTAAAGATGAAATTAGAAATTCAAGAAGCAATTCAAAAGTTCTCTCAAGAATTCAATGAATTCATAGACAAAATCACTAAAAATTCAGAATGGAGCAGGCAGAAGAAAGGATCTCTGACATTGAACACAAAGCTTTCAAGCACTCCCAAATGCTCAAAGAGGAAGAGAAGTGGAGAACAAAAACAGATCATTCCCTGAGAGAATTGTGGGACTACTCCAAAAGAACATTTGCCTTATAGGAATCCCTGAAGGACAAGAGGATGGTCAGAAAGGCATGGATACTCTACTCCAAGAGATAATTGAGAAGAACTTCCTAAGCATGATAAGAGATATTGAAATTCTAGCAGTATCTGTTAGATAGCAGACAGTTTCAGAACCCCAGCATGACTCAACCCAAACAAAGCATCTTCTAGACACATTGTAATTAACTTTTCCAAAGTCAAAATGAAGGAGAAAATTCTGCAAGCAGATAGATGTAAGAATCATAACCTACAAGGGGAAGAATATTAGAATGACTGCAGATCTTTCTGCTGAAAATTTAAAGCCAGAAGAGGATGGTCATCAACCTTCAATCTCCTAAAACAAAATGACTTTCACCCCAGGATCCTGTATCCAGCTAAATTGAGCTTCATTTATGACAGAGAAGTTAAATACTTTAAATACATAGACACATTGAATAAATTTGCCATAACCAAACCAGCTCTTCAGGATATCCTAAGACTCATCCTTCATAATGAACAACACATTGCTCTACCACCAACGTAAACTCATTTTGAAATTCTTGACCAAAACCCAATTTTCACACTGGTGAAAAGATTTAAAATGTCCACTGGACTTTTGAAAAACTCAATACCCAAAATACTACCATTCTTATCAATACTCTCAATTACTGTGAATGGCTTAAATTATCCTTTTAAGAGGCACAGGTTAACCGACTGGATACAAAAACTCAGGCCAGATATCTGTTGCATACAAGAATTTCATCATATACTAAAGAATAAATATAGATCAGGGTGAAGGAATGGACATCTTTAATCCAGACAAATGTTAACCAGAAAAAAGCAGGGGTGGCAATTTTATTGGCAGATACATTAGGCTTTAAACCAACAAAAGTAAGGAAAGACAAGGATGTTCACTTCATATTTATTAAAGGAAACACTCAACATGATGAGATGTCAATTATTAACATTTATGCACCCAACCAGAAAGCTCCTCAATTTATAACTAACAGACAAAAACAATTTAATATCTTCCAGCACCATAATAGTTGGAGATTTTAACACCCCTTTGGTAGTGTTGGATAGCTACTCCAATAAAAACTAAGCAAAGAAATTTTAGACTTAAATTTCAGTGTACAATTGAATTTAACAGAAATCTACAGAACATTTCATCCTGACAAAACTAAATACACATTCTTCGCATCGGCCCATGGAACATCCTCCTAAATTGATCACATCTTAGATCACAACACTAATCCTAGCAAATTTAAAAGTATAGAAATGATTCCTTGTATCTTCTTGGATCATTATGCAATAAAAGTTGAACTCACCATCTGCATACTAATACAAAGGCATGAAAACTAAATAACCTTATGCTGAATGATAGCTGGGTCACAAATGAGATTAATAAGGACATTGCCAAATTTCTGGAACAAAATGATAACAAAGACACGAATTATCAGAATCTGTGGGATACTCCATAGGCAGTCCTAAGATAGAAATGTATAGGTTTGTAATCCTTCCTCAAGAGAACAGAAAGAGAGGAAGACAATAATTTAATGGAACATCTTAAGCAACTGGGAAAAGGAAGAACATTTCAAACCCAAACCCTGCAGAAGAAAAGAAATAACTAAAATTAAAGCTTAATTAAATGAAATCTAAAACAAAAGATTTATTCAAATGATGAATGAATCAAAAAGCTGGTTTTTTGAAAAATTCAACAAAATTTCTAAAACTTTGGCCAACCTAAACAAAAATAAAAAATTAATGTCCCTAATATCGTCAATCAGAAATGGCAAAGGGGAAATAACAACCGTCACAACTGAAATTCAAAGAATCATTAATGAATATTATAAAAAAACTATTCTCAGAAATATGAAAATATGAAAGAAATTGACCGATACCTGAAAAAATGCCACCCTCCCAGACTTAATCAGAAAGAATTATTAATGCTGAACAGACCTATATCAAGTACTGAAATAGAATTAACTATACAAAATCTCCCAAAAAGAAGAATCTGGGACCAGATGGCTTCACATCAGAATGCTACCAAACATTTAAAGAGGAACTAGTACCTATATTAACCTTTTCCAAAACATTGAAAAAGAAGGAATACTTCCCAACACATTCTATGAAGCAAATATCACCCTGATCCCCAAACCAGGAAAAGACCCAACAAGAAAAGAAAGTTATAGACCAATATATTTAATGAACATAGATGCAAAAATATTCAATAAGATCCTAGCAAACAGAATCCAGCAACATCATTTTGCATCAAATGAATTACAGACCATGACCAAGTGGGTTTCATCCCAGGGACTTAAGGTTAGTACAATATAAGTAAAACTATAAATATAATGCATCCCCATAAACAAACTAAAAAACAAAGACCATATGATATTCTCAATAGACGCAGAAAAAGCTTTTGACAATATCCAGCATCCTATCATGATCAGAACCCTTAAGAAAATAGGTAGAGAAGGGACTTTTCTCAAACTGATAGAGGCCATCTACTGCAAACTCACAACCAATGTCATATTGAATGGAGTAAAATTGAAAACATTTCCACTCAAATCAGGAACCAGGCAAGGTTGCCCATTGTCTCCATTGCTTTTTAACATTGTAATGGAAGTCTTAGTCATTGTAATCAGGCAAGAGAAGGAAATCAAGGGTATAAAAATAGGGACAGAGGAGATGAAACTTTCACTCTTCACAAACAATATGATTTTATACCTGGAAAACCCAAGGGACTCAACTACAAAACTCTTAGAAGTGATCAAGGAATACAGCAGTGTCTCAGGATATAAAATCACTACTCATAAATCAGTAGCTTTTATATATACCAGTAATAGTCAAGCCAAAGAAACAGTCAAGGACTCTATTCCTTCACAGTTGTGCCAAAGAAGATGAAATATTTGGAAATTTACCAACCAAGGATGCAAAAGATCTCTACAAAGAGGATTATGAAACTCTGAGAAAAGAAATAACTAAAGATATTAACAAATGGAAAAACATACCATGCTCATGGCTAGGAAGAATCAACATTGTTAAAATGTCCATATTACCCAAAGAAATTTACAAATTTAATGCAATCCCTATCAAAGCATCACCATTATACTTCAAAGACCTGTAAAAAATAGTACTTTGTTTTATATGGAACCAGAAAAAACCTTGAATAGCCAAGACATTACTCAGAAATAAAAAAAAAATTTTTTTGGAAAACCATGCTGCCTGACTTCAAACTACACTGTAAATCCATAGTGATCATAACAGCAGAGTATTGGCACAAAAATAGAGAGGTAGATGTATCAAATAGAATTGAGAACCAAGAGATGAACCCAGACCCTTATCATCATTTGATCTTTGATAAGCCCATCAAAAATACAAATTAGGGGAAAGATTTCCCATTTAATAAATGGTGCTGGGAGAATTGGCTGGTGACTTGTAGAAGACTGAAACTGGACCCACACCTTTCACCATTAACAAAAATTGACTCTCACTAGATAAAAGATTTAAACTTAAGACTTGAAACTATAAATATCCTTGGAGAGAGTGCAGAAAAATCACTTGAAGAAATTGGCCTGGGAGAATACTTTATGAGGAGGACCCCCCCCCCAGGCACTTGAAGCAACACCAAAAATACATTACTGGGATCTGATCAAACCAAAAAGCTTCTGCATAGCCAAGAACACAGTAAGTAAAGCAATCAGACAGCCCTCAGAATGGGAGAGGATATTTGCAGGTTATGCCTCTGACAAAGGTTTGATAACCAGAATCCACAGAGAATTCAAACTTATTAATAAAAAAAAAGAACAAGGAATCCCATTTTGTTATGGGCAAGGGACTTGAACAGAAGTTTCTCTGAAGAAGATAGGTGCATGGCCTACAGACACATGAAAAAAAAGCTCATCTCTCTTAATCATCAGAGAAATGCAAATCAAAACCACTTTGTGATATCATCTAACTCCAGTAAGAGTGGCTCACATAACAAAATCTCAAAAATACAGATGTTGGCATGGATGTGCAGAAAAGGGAACACTTCTGCACTGCTGGTGGGAGTGCAAGCTAATAAGTCCCTTATGGAAAGTAGTATGGAGAATACTCAGGGATCTAAAAGTATACTTGCTGTTTGATCCTGCAATTCCTCTACTAGGTGTATATCCAAAAGACCAAAAATCACTTTATAACAAAGATATTTGCACCAGATTGTTCATTGTAGCTCAACTCATAATCGCCAAGTCCATAATCGCCAATGGAAGAAGCCCAGTGCTCCATTGACCCATGAATGGATTAACAAATTGTGGTATATGTATACCATGGAATATTATGCAGCCTTAAAAAATATGAAGACTTTACCTCTTTTATGTTTACATGGATGGAGCTGGAACATATCCTACTTAGTAAAGTATCTCAAGAATGGAAGAAAAAATATCCAATGTACTCAGTACTATTATGAAACCAACTTACAATCCCTCACACTTTCATATGAAGAATAGTTCACAACTGTGGCCCAGGATGAAGGAGGTGGGGGGGGGGCATGAAGGAAGGGGGAAGGTCTGATTGAGGGAGGTTGAATGGTGGGATCACAATTATGGTGCATAATTTAAGGATACATGTCAGATCTATTAAGTATAGAGTATAAATGCCTTAACACAATAATTAAGTAAACGAGACAAGGTATATATTAATCAGTGTGATGTAAATGCTTCTAATTCTATATGAAATCAGCACATTGTACCCCATAAATGCATTAATGTATACATGATCCATGTGTTTATGATTTAATAAAAAAAAATTTAATGGAAATTTACTTTATTTAAATTTAAAAATCAAGTCTTAAGCCTTTATTATTGACTTACTAGTTGTTATGCTTTTTGCTAGGAGTTTTGAAGGACTGTAGAAATGGCAAATTTATTATTTCTTCCCCAGAAATATCAATTCTGGATAGAAGAAGGCATGCACATGTGCATATAGAGACACACAAACAAGGTCTGACAAGTAAGTTCACAAACTTGCCACTGTATATTTACATTGGCAACACTGTACAAACAACTTGGTAAAGTTTCATAACCTTCCTATATCAGTGCCTGTCAGCTGTGTTTGTGTTGACATGTGGTAGTGTCTCACTGAGTGGTGCTCATTGCTGTGGTTGCATGTTTTGTGTGCAGTTGCAGAAATGTTGGAGGTTAAATTAGAGAAATAAATTTCTTGTTAAATTTGGCAAGAGTGAAAGAAAAATCAAGAACATGTTAGTCCCAGTTTATAAGGATAATGCCATGAAGAAAATGGCAGTGTACAAATGGATTAAACATTTTTCTGAGGGGAGATAAAGTGTTACTGATAAAAAAGAGGTCAGAACAACCAGTAACAAGCAGAACAGACAAAAACATTGCAGAAATTCATTGAATTGTACATCAAAATTGGCAGCTGAAAGTGAGAAGCATAGCAGACAAATGAAACATCAATAAAGAAACAGGAAATTTTTAACTAAAAATCATGAGAGGGTGGCACCTGTGGCTCAAAGGGGTAGGACGCCAGTCCCGTATGCCGGAGGTGGCGGGTTCAAACCCAGCCCCAGCCAAAACCCATAAATAAATAAATAAAATACACTTTTAAAAAAATAATAATAAAATAAAAAATAAAAATCATGAGAAACGTGTGGATCTTGTATCACAACAATGCACCATCTCACATAGCACTATCTGTGAGGGAGTTCTTAGCCAGTAAACTAATAAGTATACTGGAACACCCTCTGTACTCACCCAATCTGGCCCGTAATGAGTTTTGTTTTTAACCCGAAGATACAGGAAGTATTGAAAGGAGGCATTTTAATTAAATTCAGGGCTCCAAAGGTAATAAGAAGACAACTTTTCTAGGAATAAAAGGTGTTCCAAAATTGCTTTGAAGGGTTGGCCATGTGTTGGTGTCAGTGCATAGATTCCCAAGGGGAGTACTTTGAAGGGGGATAGTCAGCAATGAGAAATGCAGCAATTTTTGTAGGATGAACTCAAGAACTTGTCAAGCATTCTTATATCAATAAAATGTAAAATAAAAGGGGCTTAGGAATCAACTCTTATAATTCAGATTCAAGCCTGTGTCAACACTTTGGATTTCTTGTTCCTATTTCTTTTCTTTTTTTTTTTTTTATATAAATCATAGCTGTGTACATTAATGTGATCATGGGGCACCATACACTTGGTTCATAGATCGTTTCACACATTTTCATCATGGAGAGTTTTATCCCTAACAAAAACATTATTAGATTATAGACTTAAAAATCATCCTAACCCCTTGAAATAATTCAGAGTGATCCCTTCTTGTAGAACACGTTTACAATTCCCTGCCGGATTGGTCGGGTCTTAACACTGTAGATGATGGGGTTGAGCACAGGTGGCACAAACAGGTAGATGCTAGACATGAGTGTGTGGACCATGGGTGAAGCATGCTTGGTAACACGATGCATCACAGACACACCAATCATAGGCACATAGTATATAAGTACTGCACAAATATGTGACACACATGTGTTAAGCGCCTTCCACCGTCCCTCCCCAGAAGCAATGCCCAGCACTGTGTAAAGAATCAACACATAAGAGACTACAATGAGCAGTGAGTCAAGTCCGAAAGTGGACAGAACAATGGCCAAGCCCAGAACACTATTAAGCTTAGTATCAGCACAAGGCAGTTGAATCATGTCTGAGTGGAGGCAGTAGGAGTGAGAGAGGACATTAATGTGACAATAAGGAAGTTGCTTCAGAAGGACTGGGAGTGGGGCCATGAGTGCCACACTCTTCAGTGTAATGCCCAGACCCATGCAGATAATACGGGGCAGGGTCAGGATAGCTGTATAGCGCAGTGGGTTATAGATGGCTACAAAGCGGTCATAACTCATAGCCAGTAGGACTCCTGACTCCATGCAGGAGAAGGTGTGAATGAAAAACATCTGGGCCAGGCATCCATCAAAGTCAACCTTTCTGGCATCAAGCCAAAGAATGCCCATAACAGTAGGCAGTGTAGACACAGAAACACCCACCTCGGTTACAGCTAACATGGAAAGGAACAGGTACATGGGATCATGGAGGGCAGGGTCTATCTTAACTGCTGCCATAATTAGGCTGTTGCCTACAATGGCCACAATGTACATGGTGAAGAAAGGGATGGAGAGCCAGCCATGTTGAGACTCCAGTCCTGGGATGCCAGTCAGGAAGACAGACAGAAGATCAAGACTTCCATTGCTCTCGGTTCCCATGCCACCAATAGCAGAGATCAGCCTTTGCCTGCCATTTGAAAAAACAAAACAAAACAAAACCTGAAGTTAGCTTCCACCTTTTGGGTCTTCAACTTAAGAAGTACACCTCAAAAAGTGAAGGACATGGTAGGAGAGGGAAGAAGTTGGGAGTCAGTAACATCATTCTGAATAAAATTTAACAGACATCCTCTTCTCTTCTCCTGTCCCCCTGGTTCTAGAATCCTAAAATGTTGCATGGAAAGGAGAAATTTCATAATGCACATCTTTTCTTAAAATTTTTCAATGCTTTTTATTAATACATAACACATATTTGCACATGTTTATGAGGCACATTTGATATTTTATTATATACATTGAATATGTAATGATCAAGTTAAGGAACTGAGGATACCCATCACCTAGAGCAACTACCACATCAATGTATTAGTAATATTTTAAGTTATCTCCTCTAGCTCCTTTGAAATATATGATGCTATCATCACCTTATTTTGCTAGCATACATTAAAACTTACTCCTTCTAACTAACACTATGTTTGTATCTATTAACCAATCCCTCTTCATTCCACTAACACCTGCTCACCATAATTAATATAATGTAACATAATAAATTAAATTTGAAAAATCATTAAAGAAATAATAATAGAGAAGTAAGAAGGTGTAGTCTAATAGTGAGTCCATTCATTCACTCAAAATATTGGATGTAATAAATACTGAGCATCAATTCTTTACCCTGTTACTACTTTCTGTTCTGGTGAAATGGTCCCCACATCTAAAGAGTTTAGTAAAAATGCTCCATTGGAATGAATGAATAGATAGGGCAAGGTATAGGGAACACAAGAAGCTATGATTGAGGAGACAAGTATGAAGATGACCCCAGAATCAGCAATTCTGCACTCTTTTTCGTTCATGCACCAGCCCTGCTGAAACCTGTGCATTCTATTTTACTGTCTATTTTATTCTAGTGCCCTGAAAATTAACAACTTCAGACACAAGAAAACATATTTCATGTGTCTCTTATTCATAAATATATCTTAGAACTACCTTATAGATAAGAGGTACTCAACTTTCATGTATCATGTCAGAGAACTTGAAAATTCCAGTGCTCAGGTACCACCTTGTATTAATTAAATTGGAATCTCTGGATACACTGTCCAATTATCAATGTGTTCTTAAGCTCCTCAGGTGATCCCAAAGTTGAAGGTCACTCCAAAATTACTTAGTAACATTTCATTTACTTTATAATGACAATTGTTTTGAGTAAAACAAAAATTGTGACCATTTCATAATCCCACCTTTTTTATAGAAAATTTTCCCAATCCTCTCATGACCTGAAACTTAAACATTTCTTTGTGTTTTATCATCTGCTGGACTCTTCACCATCCTCAAGCTCCTGTAAATAAACTCTGATTTTCTCATAGTACTCCAGTGTAGTGTCCACAGCCTACGGTTGGGGCTACCATTGCATACCACCTCCTTGGAGGTGCAAATAAAGGAGAGAAGGGCTTGATAGGGATACTTGGGGTCTTTGTTTAATCATCCCTCCTAAGGCTTATCTATCTCACCAGAGGATGCATGCCACTCCCCAAACTTTATCTTAGGCAAGAAGTAATAATAAAGCCCTGGGTGTACGAGCCATGACCCATGTGAGGAAGCACTTCCAGGAGAGAGAAAGAGAAGGTTAGTGCCCAGGAGACCATCATACCAGGAAATTCACTCTATCTTTGGGTAGTGAAAGTGACCAGAGGAGTAATTGCCTCACTACCAAGCTGCTTCATTGGAGTGTCATAACAATCACATGAAGTGACTTGCCTGAAACCAGTGGTGGATCTGAAACTAGAATCCAGTTCTTTCGATGTTAAGTCCCATGGTCTTCCTATGAAGCCCATTAGCCAGCCCTCTGAGGCTGAACCCACTTAAATAAGAAGAATGAGAAGGTGCCAGAGAAGTTGGTTATCTTTACTTTCCCCGTAAGAGAAAAAGACTAAATAGCAGACATTATTTCCAGCCTTCTGTGCAAACTGGGGTCAGGCGTTAAGAAATAGGAGTTATTGAACTTTTTATGTAGCCATTTCTCAGCACTCTACTAATTCAGTGGTCAGCCTGATAGGCCTCTAGAATGTGAAACTAGAGTTCAGTGTTTCACCCACATCCTTATCACGTTTTCGCCCATGGTCAGATTCAGCACTGTCGGTGATGAGGATTTTGTTGCATCCTGAAATCACTATCTTGCCTGGTCGGATCTCACTGACTTATAAGGTGCTTTGTACACTTGGCTTTAAACTTCTCTTTCAACATTATAGGTAATAAGTTGCAGACACAGAGATTAATCTTAATCAGGTATTACCTAAAGATTGTTCATAGTATGTACTTTCTTGCAGAATTGTTATATTCATATGTAAGTATCAATAATTGATTGAATTATTTGTTTCAAGTCTGTATCCCCTACTAGATTTTAAATTTCACCAAAGAATGTATAATACTGACTGTTAATGTTTACTTCTTTGTGTGTGTGTGTATGTGTGTGTGTGTGTGTGTGTGTGTGTTTGCCTTATATCACTAGCTACTCAATACTAGGACAGAATTAAATACATGGAAAATGACTAATAAATATTATAACCAGGTGAATAAATACCTAAAAGGATAAGTAGTATTGGAAGTATCAATCATGATATCCTGTCATCTTCCCTTTTTATGTAACCTGTCCTGAATGCCTTCAGCTGCTTCCCAAAATTTCTGATTTCTAATTTCCCTACCAAATATAAACTCCTATCAGGATGAACAATGGATAGAGTCAATATGAATCAACAGTCCAATAGGGAGCTTTTTCTAGCACTATGTAAACACAAAATATTTTGAATGTGCAGCTTTTCCTAACACTATTTGAGTACAAATAGTAACTTCCTCATCTGTGATTTAGCATTATCTTTCCCAGACTTTTCCTATTTTATTAAGTTACATTTATAACTCTGTGCTCCCTGTCAGATGTGGAGGTCTTTTAGAATCAGACACGTGCCTGACTCGTCCTTGCTTCTCCAGCAAATCACTGATGCTGACACAAAGGCATGCTCAAACCATCATTAATAAGTAAAAGCATGGGTAGAACACTCAGGCCATTACTGACGTATATTCAGTTCCAAGTTCCATACTCCAGATGGGAGTTAAAACTACTGCAACACATGCAAAAAGTAAAGGGAACTAACTCACATAAAGGACGTTGCAGAAACAAGTAATGCTTCATTTTGACAAGAGGACATCACAGAGATGAGTAGGGATAGGTGGCAAGAGGCAGAGATCACAGGGATAAAATCTAGGGTTCCTGTAAGAATATTTTCCTAGGAGCCAAAGCTGCATGATAAACTAATGAGTTTCTGACCAGTGAAGATGATCAAGCAAAAACTGGATAACGCTTAATGGAAATGCTGGAAACAGAATGATAGCATCTGCTGAATTGAGGTTAAAGGCCCTGGGGCCTGAGGGTCCAGACTGGCCAGGTCTCTTCTATTCTATGTCAAATGGCATGGCTGTGTGTGTATGGAACAAAGAAGAAGTACATGATTAATCCCCACTGTGTGACCATCCATGTGCCTTTTACCTCTAGAGCAGTGGTTCTCAACCTTCCTAATGCCACAATCCTTTAATACAGTTCCTGTGGGTTGCAACCCGCAAGTTGAGAACTGCTGCTCTAGAGTCTGTCAACCTTATCAGATAGTCACTGAGTGACCACAAGGACATTTAAATGAATATAGTTGTTTTTTTTTCTGTAGAAAACCTATATTAAAAATAGATGTGGAGACTTTTAATCTGTCCAACTATGCAAACACACACATTGACAGATCACTCATAGAGAAACATGATGAGGCAGTCAGGGAGAACCATGAAGAAGCACAAAGAGAACGGTGGATGGAGACAAACTTCTGTACACACCTAGAAGACACAGGAAGATACAAGCTCACCTGAGAGAGTCTTGTGGAGTGACACTTGGATTGACAGCCAGAGGGCCAGAGCACAGGACAGGTCCAGAATAGGCCTCAGGCAGGCACTAGCCCAGAGCAGAGGCTGCTTTTATGTGTCTGAGTGGGAATTACCCTGAGTAGAGCCTCTAGGGTCCTGTTGTGCCTGAATGTGATGTTATGTTCCTCATGGTGCAAGAAGAGGGCTTAGAGCTCACCTTGGGAATAGGAAGATGAGAAGAAGTTAAAACACTTCCCATGGAGATTCTGTCCTCTCCCCACAGATAAAATAAAGTTCCAACTCCCTCTTGTGATGAAGAAGATGGAGACAAATTCCTGCAAGCTCCACAGCAACACTTTCCCACAATGATCCAGTCTCAAAACTGGAATTACAGAGCCAGAAGCTAGAGTCCAGGCTAGCTCCATCTTTATTTAATAACCATTGTTTTAATCATAAATCTCATGAAGGAAAGGCAAACAATTTCGATTATGGTTCTTGCTGCCCTTGCATATTTCTAACTAAACTATATATTTAATTAACTACATTAATTGGATGGATTTACTTTTTATTTTTATTGCTCTAAGGTTTATGATCTTAACACAAACAGAACATGGGACCACGAATACATTCCAGGAGCAGAGGATAACCCAATTAGGCCTTGAACACAATCATAGGAGTGACAACACTCAGGAAGCCTCGTGCCCAGACAGACCAATACTTCTGGTCATAGGAAGGTGACAGAAGATAAGAGATATTTTTCTCCCTATCTGGTCTGGACCAACTCTGGCTGTACTTTCAGAGATTGAAACTTTCTGCTTTACCTATCTCCCCAAAAGCACTCACTCTCCCTGAGAGTGCAGCCCCATCTGAGGAAGCCTTGTCTGCTTAGTGACTTGTGAAGCAGATTCTCACTGGAGAAAGGGTGCAGTTTCAGCAAAGCAGTTTCTTGAGTTTCTTAAAGGGCCCTCATGCCTTGTTCACTGGGCATTAAGGTCTCTTGAATCCACTTCTCTCATTAACTAATAACACATCTGAATTAAGCAACATTCTCTAGAAAATATTTAAGGGCTTCCAAGAACTCTTCATGACACAAACTTCTGATTTTCTTCAATCATGACTACCTAGGAATTATAGTTAACATATTTCAATTGAATGATGCTTATAATACACATGAAAGTTGTAGATAAACACTTAAACACTTTCCTTGTACCAATTGATATTACCAAAGTATTCATCATTGTCTTCCTTCTTTCATAAAATTGAGGAAAAACTCAGGCTGTAAATATGAAGAAAACAAGTTTGCTAGCATCATCCCCAAAACTGTGATTTCATGCGTGCATTAGTTTGCAACTATGTAGACATCATTGCTATGTCCCACTTCACAATTTCTTGTTCTCCAGTAAGAGCAACTCTTAGAATTCTTCACATCAGAAGCTCTGGCCCTGAGAAACACCCAAAGTTATTCTTGCCATGGGATTGCTCAATGTCACTCACTCTGCTTTTTTCCTGCTGACTGGTATCCCTTGTCTTGAGAGCTCTCACTCCTGGCTAGCAGGCCCTCTCTGTGTGACATATGCTGTAGCTCTCAGTGAAAACACAGTAATCCTGCAGGCTATGCAGGTGGAGCCAAAACTCCATGAGCCCATGTACTACCTCCTATCCATGCTGTCCTTCAGTGAAGTGACAGGGCACTCTGTCCACTGTATTCAGAACTTTCTGCCTTGATGCCCAAACTATTGCATTTGATGCCTGCCTAATTCAGATGTTTCTCATTCACTCTTTCTCCATAATGGAGTCGGGTATTTTGCTGGCCATGAGTTTTGACCTCTATGTGGCTATTTGTGATCCCTTGCACTATGCCACTGTGCTCACCAATAAAATTGTTGCTGGAATGAGTTTAGCTGTGACTGCCGGGAGCTTTATCATCTTCTTCCTTCTTCCCATCCTTATCAAAAGCCTGTCTATCTGCAGGTCCGATGTGTTTTTGTTTTGTTTTGTTTTGTTTTTCTATTCCTGCTCTGGCTACATCTAAATATAATGAAGCTTCCTTGTTCTGATATTACTATCAACAACATCTATGATTATTTGCTTAGAGAGAAGAAAAGGTATATTCAGGCCCCTAGCCATGGCTGGGCACCAGCCTCACTTTCTGGGTATCACAAAGGGGACCTGCCCTACCTCAATTAAGCCAACTCCAGGCCTCATCAGCTCTTCCAGGAGAAAACTTATTTGCTATTGAAGTTATAGTTCAGTTAGATGAGAATTTCTCTTCATTCAAATATTGTTATAGAAATTAAAACCCGGAGCAGAGGCACAGACTGTTTATCCTCTGAGTTGGGTTATGCACACCAAGGCCATTACCCCATCAGAAGAATATTCCATATTCCATTATCAACTGGACATATTTTATAACTGTACTTAAAACATTCTATTGTTCTATTTCATTCTCAGATAAGAAGGGATCTATTTGTTGGTGCTTGTACATTTGAGGAGGGCAACTGGATGCCCTCCAGGCAGCTGAGTAGAACATTAGATCCTGAATGCATTCAGATTCCCTAGGAGCAACACACAGCTTATGAAGTAAGAAGTTACTTGATGAAATATTATCTTTCTAACTTCAAGCAATCAATCAAGATTCTTTTCCCCCTCTGCATGGGAAGAGAAGGACTATTAAAGAAGCAGTAATTTGATGTGACTGTCAGAAACCAAATTTGTTCTCATGGTTTTATCATACCAGGTGTAGGTAAGAGTCGTTATGATTGTACTTATAATATTAAGGTTTTTTCCTTTGTTTCCAATAAAAACAGAAGACTTATTCATCAAGTCTATGTAAGAAAATAAGTAGAGGAAATAATTTGTCTATTGTATAATTATGTATCTTACTTTGTTTTATCTCTACATATATAATTGGGGTGTCAGGTGATACCTAAACATCTGCTATTTCACCAAAATTTCCATAAACCTCCAAAGCTCTTCAAAGGTAAAGTATAATCCTCAGCCAAAACTTCCCATAAATTTAGGGAATGTGTATCACTTACACAAATCATTGATCGTGACAGGGTTTATTGTAAAAGACTTAGAGGACAAATTGATCTCAGCTAATACAAAAGCAAAAAACAGAGCTGGGTTATCAGACAACCCTGATCTTACCTCATTTAATGTGGGCTGTGTTATTGAAGAAATCTCTCCTAAAGTGTTTCTCAGCCTCCGTTCCTTCTAGCAGAGATTATTAGTCATTGTCCTTTTCTCAATCCCAGAACTAAAACAATGTGGATACAATTGGGGGGAGTAGATATAATTCTGGTGGTAATGTATTTTTTCCCTTCTAAGTTTGTTTTTGGTGTATTTGTGTGCTGGCTTGTTATGTTTATTTTCTTACATAGGCTCATAATACCTCATTCATCTATTTATGCACCTAACAATATTTATTGAACCTTACAATGTGCCAAGCACAGTTCTAGATTTGAGGACTTGAAGATTATGGGATTTAGTCATTAGGGTTTGTGAGCAAAAACTACCTGATGAGATATGGAGGTCTATGTCAGGACCTCCTGGGATTTGTTTAGTAACTACATATTCCTTTCAAATTCCTGCTTACAAAGTTTCACCATGCTTCTAGAGGTTGCAGGATGAGGGAAGGGTGTTAGTGGTAGACATGTAATAAATGAAGATATGAACTGTGAGAGGACAGAATAAAGGTTGAGAAGTACAGAGCTTTGTATTTAAGGCAAATATCTCATGATGATAGGCCAGAAGAAATCAGCATTCTGGGAAACAATTTATATTTTTATAATGAAAAACAAGCAATAAACAACCAGGGTTGAGAGTCAACATTCTTTTTTTATTAAACCATAGCTCTGTACATTAATGCAATCATGGGCTACCTTGCACTGATTTTATATACAATTTGAAATATTTTCATCACACAGGTTAATATAGTCTTTCTGAATTTTTCCTAGTTATTGTGTTAAAACATTTATATACTACATTTAGTAAGTTTCACATGTACCCTTGTAAGATGCACCGTAGGTGGGGTCCCACCAATTACCCTCGCTCCACCCATCATCCCCCTACCCCCTTTCCCTTTCCCCATATTCTTAGGCTATAATTGGGTTATAACTTTCATAAAGCTATAAGTTTCACAGTACGACTGAGTACATTGGATACTTTTTCTTCCATTCTTGAGATGCTTTGCTAAGAAGAATATAATATCCAAGCTCACTCTAAGTGAGACAGATTTTTCTGTAAATGTTGAACCAGCTAAAAATTGATAGTTACAAGTGGCCTTTTCTGTATTTGAAATAATATTGTGAAAATAAAATCCACTGTGTGATTTTAACACAAATCTTAGAGTCATAAACTTAATAAACACATTTTTTACTAGATGTGCAAGTGGCAAGAAAATTAAATCTGAAACTCAAAGAAATTCCTACTGAACAGATTCAAAACTTTACATACTGCATTATAGGCATTAGTTGAATATCTTCCTTATTGTCCATTATTCAGCAAGGTATGATTGCATTCAACAAGAAGTATGATTCAACATTTAGAATTCAAGTGCCTGTAAGAATATTTTTAGAAATAATGTAGAAATAAAAATTTGTGATTATGAAAAGAAAAAGATTTCTTAGACATTATTCATGTAAACCAGACAATTGGTTCTATTTTTAAACAGATCTAGATTTTTTTTCAAAATAACTTTTCTTTTTTTAGACAGACTCTCAAGCTGTCACCCTGGATAGAATGCACTAGAGTCATACATAACTCACAGCAACCTCCAACTCTTGGGCTCAAGTGATACTCTTGTCTCAGTTTTTTCTATTTTTAGTAGAGACAGAGGTCTTGTTTTTGCTCAGACTGGTCTTGAACTCATGAGCTTAAACTATCCACCCACATCAGACTCTGAAAATGCTAGAGTTACAGACATAAGCCACTGCACCCAGCAAAAAATAATTTTTTAATTAAACATCTCAACCTTCATTCCATATAAAAATATTGTAAACAGGTGTGTAACTTATCATTTACTTAAATGACAATATACTATGTAAAATATTTATTTTATCAGATTAAACAAACATATTTAATTTCACAAATAAAAAATTTATTTTGCACATTTGATAATTATATAATTCATTAATATTTATTAGGCAGTAATAAAACAGACCATAAATATGTATTTGATGACATTCATATATATTTATAAATTAAAAAATATTTTCTGTACTAGAGAATTACTCATTTTTCCTAGGCATATGCAATATTAAGTGATATTTTAATTTTATAGTTGAGATTAAGATCCCTTTTATTAAGAACCTATCAAATACTGAAGTCCATAGTGTAGTTTCCAATATTCATAGATACATACTGAAATATTAGTATATAAAAGAGAGATGACCCCTATGTCAACATGACTCTAAGGACTATGGCTTAATCTTTGTTTTCAATGTTTTTTATTCTCTTCTACAACGTGACATGAGCAGAGTGCTTGTAATATGCTTTCTTCCTATATTTTTAAGGTTTAAGGATACTCAAAATGATTTTTTTTAAGTTAAAATATATTCAAAGTGACCATTCCTTTAAAATTTCATGGATAACACTGTTTTTATCTCTTAATTTTCTATTCAGTTCCATATGTCTATGTCTCTATTTTTGTGCCAATAAATATCTATGATCTCAAGTAACATAATCCCCAGTTATAACATAACATAACCAGTTTATACATTAATTTTTGTCTGTTTCTGAAATTTACTTCAAAAGATGTATAGATGCATAGATGTTATTAGTGTATTGGGGGGGAAAGGATTAAATTTAAGACCTTCTTCCTGATAGAACCTGAAAGAACTCATTTGTGGAAACTTGTTATATGATTAATCATAATTTAGCAGAGCGTGATATTCTGAGTTAGAGGTTGTACCCAGCCAATTCCACAGTGGCAGATATCCAACGGTAGATTCTCATCTGAAACAAGATTGAAAGACTCCGATGCATAGTCCAACATATGCAATACCAAAAATCTCCTAAGGCACTTTGATTTCTAGGAGGTTGTTTCCTAATCAGAGCTTAGGTATCACTAACATCTTGTGTAGCCTCCTGCGAATCTCCTTTGTCTTGATAGAGTAGATAATTGGGTTGAGCATTGGAGGCACTAAGAGATAGACCAGGGATATAAACTTCTGCACATACTCAGGGGCATGCTTTCCAAATCGATGGACCATCGACACACTAACCATGGGCACATAGAAGATAAGCACAGCACACATATGTGACACACATGTGTTGAGTGTCTTAAACCTCTCTTTCTCGGAGGCGATGGCCAGCACAGAGTGTAGAATCAGCACATAGGAGAGGAAGATAAGCACTAAATCTATACCAAAGGTGCCAACACACAGGCCATACATGCTGTTGATGGTTGTGTCTCCACAGGGCAGACGGATCAAGTCAGGGTGCAGACAATACGAATGGGTCAAGACATTGCCCTTGCAGAAAGGCAGCCTCTTCAGGAGGACAGGAAATGGGAAGACCATACAGAAGCTGCGGATGACGATGGATGTGCCAATATAGGCCACACGGGTGTCAGTGAGCACTGTGGAATAGTGCAAGGGGTTGCAGATGGCCACATAGCGGTCAAAACTCATAGCCAGCAGGATCCCAGACTCTGTCCAGGAGAAAAAGTGGATGAAGAACATCTGGGCCAGGCAGGCATCAAGAGCAATTGCTGGGGCATTAAAACACACAGCAGCCAGGACAGTAGGCAATGTAGAAAAGGACACACCCAGGTCATTAACAGACAGAAGTGACAGGAAATAGTACATTGGCTGGTGCAAGCTCTGCTCTTCCTTTATGATGAAGAGGATGAGGGTATTGCCAAGGATGGAGATAGCATAAAGCAGCAGGAGGACGGCAGCCAGCCAGTGCTCCAGGCCCTTCATCTCTGGAAACCCTGTTAGTGTGAAGCTGGTGGCACTTGAAATGTTGGTCCCAAAGCTCCCCATCAGGGTTTCTGAGTGATCTTTTGGAAAATGCAACCAGAGGGAATGGAGGTCACACAGTGGAAGAAAGGAAGACCATGGATAGATGGTGTTTCAGGATAGGAGAGACAAGATGCTTACATTCCAATGCAAAGATCATTACAGTAAGAAATAAGCAGCTCACATTTCAGAACCTTTACAACATGACAGTTGATCTGTCATGGGCTCCAGATCTTCCCCCTTTGAAATCTCTTAACACATTTATGGACATTATCCCCTGTTCTTTCTGTGTTTACATTTTATATGGATTCAAATCTTTCACTCATGATGAAAAATAGTTTTCCCTTTTTCCTTTCTCTCTACCCGTTTTTAGCCATGAGATTATTCAATAAGTGAGGTATGATATGTCCTCTGTGAAGTTTTACTTAATCTCTGCCTACTGATGTACACCCTGTCGTGTAAGTGATGAAACATTTGTTCATGTTCTATGCTGCCTCTCCTTTCTTGCCTACACTTGAGCATCACTCCAGTTCCTCATATTCTTTTTGTTGCTTGGGCCCCTCCTTTGTGCACTGGGCATCCACAATCTCAGTTTCTCCCACAGAGAATCGTTTTTGCTTCTTTCCTAAATGTTCACATGTTCTACTCTTGGGTTAGACTGAGCACTTTCAATTGCTTTGTGTTAAACCCCCTGGAAGAGCTTTTAAAAACCTCTTTGCTCAGACAAAACTCATACCAATTAATAGAAATTTCTGCAGATGAAACTCAGGAATCAGCATTTGTTTTAATTCCCAGGCATTTGTGATAGATAGGCAAGTTTGAGAATCAGGGATATAGATCAGTTCTAGCAGCATTCAAATATGTTCCTTCCCTACCACTTCCTCCTCTCTGAGGATCAATTTCAGGAGTTACTATCAGAGTAAACAAAAGAACAGCAGCAAATATCTTTATTGCTCCCTAATGTCCTTGTAGTAATCATCCACTTCTTTGCTCCTTTTTGTACCTAATATTCTCAAATATACTTTCTACTCATGATGTCCTACTTGTCTTCTACCCCGCTTCACATTAATGATCCCAAATTTATGTCTGCTGCCTGAAGGGACACGGTTTCAGCACCCCAGAATGGTGGCTTTGTCTCATATGTGCTTCTTGAGGTACGATGCCCTGAGAAGAGAAAATTCCATTCTCAGCTAGGAGTGAAACTCGGGGGTTGATTCCTCCCTGCTTGCTAAAACATCAGAGACTCAGGAGTTAAGTCCTCCCTGCTTGCTGAAACAACCTTGAGAAAGGAATCCCTGAGGTCCCTGCCAAGTCATAGCTGCAAATTTAGCACCTGTTTGGAGCTGAAATGTTGCTCTTCATTCCCTAACTTCGAGTTACACAAAAGTTTCATTTAACCTTTTAGGGAGGTGGGCGAACAGAACAGACAGCCTGATGTCCTTGTGATTTATCTTTAAGTTAAATGCTCCAGACTTAGAAATGACGTGTATGTGCTTTGTAACATTTATGCTGAGGAGAAATTTTTTACGACAGTCTCAACTAGTGCTTTCATTCTTTATTCTTGGTTATTCTTATCTGATGAATTTAGATATAAAATACAATGAATAAAGTTGGGCAATCACTGTGGGCCTGAGCGAGCCCCAGTATTCCCTTAACAAATAAATCATTCCATCTGCAGTGCTACCTCTGTGTCATTAATTGGGCTAGCGGACAGCAACAGATGCCCAGGCTCTCCTCTTGCTATAGATTCATGCAATGAATTCCTGGCATCTCAAGTGTAACATATGCAAGGTTGAACTCTTTGTCAATTACCAGGCTTAGTCATCATTTCATTATCTATCTGGGTATTCTTGCCAGAAAAATAAGGGAGACACTCTTGCCATCACTCATTCTGTCCCATTCACAAGTCTATTAATCTGCTGTCACCTATTCATTATACTCTCAACCCTGATTTCTCCTCTCTATCTCACTTTCTTTTTTTTTTTTTCTTTTTTTTTTTTTATTAAATCATAGCTATGTACAATGGTATGATCATGGGGCATCATACATTAGTTTCACAGACCGGTTGACACGTTTACATCACACTGGTTAACATAGCCTTCCTGGCAACTGAAGCCTGCAGCTGTAACCAGGATATCTTCAGTCCCTTTCTGACTAATTGCCCAGTTTACTCATGCTTCTCTCTAATCCAATCTCCATGAACCAGCCAAATTATGTGTTTATTTTATATATATATATTACAGTTCCACTGAAAATCTCCGAATGGTGCCCATTACCTTTTGAAATCAGAATTTAAATAACAATTTAAGCCCTTACCAAGAATCATCTTCCAATCATTCTAATCATTCTTTCATCACCTTTCTGTTCCTAATGTTCCCTATTGTACAGCCTCGTGAATATTTCCTTTGTAGCTCTTCTTATCATGCTTTAGATTACAATGCATTATTATCTATTTATTTACTTATTTAATTGGTATGTTTCTCTTCCAATAAGTTATAAGCTCCCATGATTTTCTGTTTCTTCTCATTTTATGCTCAAGGCTTAAGCAAGGGTTTGAGCATACAGAGCCCTAGACCAGGACTCAGAGATTACTAGTTCTGATTTTAATTTTTAAAATTAAACTATCTTAGGAAAAAGGATACTAAAAGAAGAGCTACATTTTTAAGTATAAAATAATTCAGATAACTAAAACAACTCCTCTTAGCATCTAATAACTCAGTTTATTGTAATTTGCCACATGCCAGCTATGAATTTGGTTACCTTCTTTTCACATCTATAAAATATAAAAGGAATAGAATGTAAAACATCGATGTTTATTCAGCTCCCAGGTTCAAGGCATGTACTAAATAAATGGTAAACATGAAAGCTGTGATGATTAGGGATATTTAGGGGCTGAGAGTTCCTGGTCTTGTCCCAAAACTGTCTTTACATTTTCTGTTTCCCAGCCAAAAAGAAGCTCAATTCTTTTGTCTCACCTTTTTATTCACTCTCTAACAACATCTGGAGTACAAGTTAATCACATTGAAACATCTATACCAAACAAGAGTATCTGAGGCACCCTCTGAGTCAGGTCTTTGTGTGATGGGAACCACAGAGTAAAACTCTGACACTGAGGCAAGGATAATGAGATTTCAGGCACCAATAGTTATAGATGGGGAATATGAGAACAGAAGTGGGGTGCAGGGGATAAAAAAAATCTCTAAAATTATATCACAAATGACTCTACTTTCTCAAAAGCTTGTACACAATTACTGTAGGATTTTGAAGCAATGAATGAGGTTCCTGAGGGCCTTTGTGTAGGAAGAGCCAAGATCCCCACTTACCTCCGCAGGGTAGCTTTGGAGGATGGGAGAAGAAGTAGGTGAACAGTCCACTGAGGGGAGAAATGCCATGGGCACCCACACTCTGCACTTGGCCTCCCTGCTAGCCTCCACCCACTCCCTGCTCCGAGCTCTATAAAGCTCCATCTTAAGAGTCCCCTGGAGAGGTAGCTGGGAAGCAGGGAATATGAGAAATCTCAGGTGGAAGTCTACTCTGTGTCCTCTTCCTTGTCCCCCTTTGAGGTTTCAAAGAAATTAAGAGTGAGAACTTGGTTGTCCTAGAATGAGCAACATATTGAACTCCTTTTTTTTTAATAGAAAAACTTAAGCCCAGTAAGTCAACAACAGAGCTAGATTACATCCCAGACCCACTGATTATCACTGATTTTAAGATTAGGGCTCTTTCCACTAACTATGCCACAACTCACATGGATTTCAAGGTATAAAATGATATAACTAACAAAAGCCTAATTGCTTACTTTGGAATATCGGGTGATCATCCTGGTTTTCCCAGAACTATCCTGTTGTTAACATTGAAGGTCCTGTACTGGGGGAGGCCCCTCAATTTTGTCAAACGTGGACAATTTGTCACCCACAGCCAGACTTGGATTCAAAACCACCTCCTTCCCTGTCTAAATGAATGTCATTAAGAAAATTATTTGATTAGTTCAAGTTTTAAATTTCCCATTTGTAAAATGAGGTATAAATTTCTATAGATCTGGACAGTTTTACAACATATGTGCTTATTAAACAAGAACTACCCTAAGGACTTGCCAGTTTTTCATCTGTCAGAAAAGAACTTCAACAGAAAGTGAAAGTTCTGAGGGCAGGATGACGTCCTAGACACTAATGTACTGGCCTTAAAACTGGAGCATTATTAGCCCATCTCTTATCACACCCACACATTTACAATGAAGAAATTGAGACTCTTAGGGGTAATAAGCTTGCTGGTATGCACAGAGGAATTATTTACAGAGTCAGAATTTGGATATATGTGTCTTGAAGCAGACCCACATTATCCCCAATGATCATGCTGTCCCTTATTGCCAGGTCTCAATAACAAAGAGAACGAGTTCTGTTTATTTCCTGAGCATCAGCTAAGTGTTTATGACTCTACTAGGTTCTTTGCTGTAAGTTAGTTCATTTAATTGCCACAGAAAACCTTGTTAATACATTTTATTATGCCTAAAATGACTACTACATTATTTAATAGTCAGAGCAAGCATGTGTTTAGAACATCAGAAAAGTAAAACCTTCATAGACTTCACATATGTTTTAGATATCTTGATTATTAGATAGTTAAATAAATAAAATGTGAGTTTTTTTAAATATCAAAGTTTCTCCAAGTAAAACTAAAACTTTGTTGAACTTCTACATTAGGCTTTAAACTTCACCTACATTAGGGTTTAAATTATGAATCATTTTAAAATGTATGTAGAAGAATACCAAGCCTGATGAGAATTTAGGGCCTCTGAAGACTTTTGTTACTGATTAATTCTGAGAAACCAGACATCTTTTTCTCCTTTCCATGTAATAAAAAGACTTTATCTTGAATACCCTCTCCTTATTCCTGCATATGCATTTATGCATGCTCACACACAAATTCATATACACACAAACCCAGACACTACAAGAAAACAGTAACAAAAGTCGTCAGAGGCACTAAATTCTCATCAGGCTTGGTAATGAGTAATTCTTTTATTCTTAGGAGGTACACATATACACACACACACACACACACACACACACACATATGTATATATACATAGTCTCCATAGAGTATATATATGCGTATATAAAGAGAGTATATACACATGAAAATTCTCTTTTTCATAATTGTGTTCACAAAACTTAATATTTACGTATATTTTTCATTAATGTGCTTATAAGTTTTTTTGCTTACTGTTTTCTATATCATTAATCAAGATTATATTTGCCCTATTTATAGCATTCAATCTTTTTGTGTGATTTAAGAAATATAAGAATAATCTGTTTCTTAAAATTTGGGGGAAAGTAATGAAAAGGTTCATGTACTATCATGTTTAGGATGTGGGTGGAATATAATATTTTGATAATTTTCAAATTCTTCCTTGATTCCAATTGTCACTTAATTTTTCATTTGTTTACATCTTGTAATTTTCCCCTCAATACAAACTTAATCAAGATTTAAAATGACTTATAGAACATTCTACTGTAATTCATAAAATAGTTCAAATCTATTTCCCATGGTAGCTTCTCCTCTGGGTTGCTGAGGACACTAAGGAGACAGTGAGTCAGTCCCAGGTCCACAGCTTGTGCCACCATGAACACAAACAAGGAGTTGTTTCTGGCCCAAAGGATCTGGTTACCATTATTCCTAACTTCAGTTTGGATAGGATCCACCTCATGTGGGGCCAGAGAGACCTGCGGCCTTTTAGCCTGGTTTGCCAGTGGAAAGGTCAATGTGATTGGATGGCAATTGACCTAAAATAGAGAGAAAGGTCACTTGCTTCCTTCAGAGTGAACAGATGTAGAAAAGTTGGAAAAGATGGGGAATCATAAAGAAAAGGAAGAAACTTTCACCCCAGGGCCTAGCCCTCACTACATGGAACTTAACCATCCTCCTATTAAATCATGCTTCAGAAAACTTCCTGAAAGCAGATGACATCCAGACCTGGTCAAGGACATGTGGGATGCTGGCAGTAGCGAAACTTGAAACTTTGAGCGTCCAGTGACAGCTTTGTGAAACAGCAGGAGACCCACGCTTAGCTGGATAACTCCACCTTGATGGACATGAATACCACACAAAAGCTTAATCACATCTACAAACTGGCCACCGAACCTCCAACCTTCTGAGAGTGCCCAGACTCAGGACCTTTAGAGAAAGGCTTGTGACATGTAAATGTCTGGCAACAGGGGGCTTGCTGGGGACAAGGGAGTGCTTGGGGCCTTACTCACCTGCTCCTGCTTCTCAGCTCAACAGTTTTGACAGAAAAACTTGTGAAATGGTGCAGGGAATGGATTTGTGATTAGTCCTCAACTCACCTCCCTGGAATGTTCTTTAATTCCACATCTATTTCTGGAAGCCAGATTTTCTCTAATGGGATAAAGAAAAAAAGGGACAGACAAGTAAGTTATTCTCTCTAGGAGAACTGTCAGGCACAGGTGAGTGCTCAGTGACTGTTAAGTGTGGTTACAGTAGGAGCTGTGATGCTCCTGACAACTCACCCTGCCTTCTTGATCCTGACTTCTTGGGCTAAATTTAGACTCCTTACAGAGCTTGCTCACAGAGGAAAGCAGGTGGAACAGCTAGGATGCTGACAATAGCTTCTCCTCCGTTCTCCAATCCACAATGAAAATGGGATCAACACAATTTAAAAAAAAAAAAAAAATTAACTCTAGTAACATATATGATTTTTTAATTTTATTTTCCATTTGGTTATTTTACCAGAGGAAGGTTTATTTTGAAAGTTTATGAAAGGATTAAATATTATTAACTTAGTTTTTATCTGAACTATTTTTAACTATTTTGTAAAGTATAACATTCCATTATAATGTTTTAAATAGAGTGTTTACTTCTTAAGTTTCTCCTTTTTTTTCAAAAGAAATCCCACAAATCTTAAGAGTATAAATTTAGGGACACTAAATTTTAGTATATGTTTAAAATATTTTACTAATACTCTTCCAATTTTATAATGTCCAAAATCATTACTATACATTAATACATATACAATCTAGAGAATAATATATTTATTACATTTTAATACTTCTTAAGATTAAGTCATTTAACACAATTTATATGCAATTGCATTTATCTAATTTTAAGTGTCAGTCAAGTGGATAGTATGTGTTATTTGAAATAAAGATTGGTATACATAGCTATTGTGTGTCTGTGACTGTGTGTATTATTTCAACTAAGATTTCTTTGACATAATATTTACAGAAATAATCTCTTTCCCATTATAACCATGTCTCCAGGGTAATAAGTACTTTGCTTTGTGATGATTCACCTTAAATAAGCATAATGGTAACACATGAAATGAGAAATTGATTATAAGGATGAATATTTCTGAGTTTAACAACCACCAAACAAATAAGTACATACCTAAGTTAATGATCAATTTACCTTGGCAAAACATGTTAGCTTGAATCTTCGCTAGTACCAGGCTGTCATGTAACTTCTGATGACAGGAATCCTAATGGTAGGTCAGTTCCCAAAAAGTTAGCAAAAAATGCCTTGGCAAAGTAGGTCTTGAAAACTTAAATTGGTGAAGAAAAGGTAAACATCCCCTGAATGTTGGTTTTTAACATGTCTGCTTCGTTCCCAGAGGTATTTTGTGAAGCCTCCGACAGATCTTTTTGGTTTTAATGGAGTAGATGATGGGATTGAGCATTGGAGGCACAAAGAGAGAGATAAGGGATAAGAGCGTGTGCACGTACCGTGGGCCACGCCTCACATAGCAAGCAGCCATGGACACACCAACCATGGGCACATAAAAGATGAGCACAGCACAGATGTGTGACACATATGTGTTAAGTGTCTTTACCCGTTCTTCCCGAGAGGCAATGGCCAGCACAGAGCGAAGTATGAGCACATAGGAGAGCAGAATGAGCGCAGAATCCAGGCCAAAGGTAGCAACGACAAGGAACAGACCTAAGGTATTATTGATGGTGATATCACCACAGGCCAGGCGGATCAGATCTGGATGCAGGCAGTATGCATGGGAGAGGATGTTGGCCTTGCAGAAGGGCAACCTCCTTAGAAGCAAAGGCAGTGGAAA
>CAUYPK010037801.1:0-18339 GCA_963574355.1 Loris lydekkerianus | reverse complement strand
GAATGGATTATAAATTGTGGTATATGTACACCATGGAATATTATGCAGCCTTAAAGAAAGATGGAGACTTTTACCTCCTTTATGTTTACATGGATGGAACTGGAACATATTCTTCTTAGTAAAGTATCTCAAGAATAGAAGAAAAAGTATCCAATGTACTCACCCCTACTATGAAACTAATTTAGGGCTTTCACATGAATGCTATAACCCAATTGCAACCTAGTAATAGGGGTAAGGGTGAAAGGTGCGGGAGGGAGGGGGGAGGTGGGGGGAGGGAGGGGGTGGGTGGAGGGAGGGGGATTGGTGAGAATACACTTGCGGTGCATCTTACAAGGGTATATGTGAAACTTGGTGAATGTGGAATGTAAAGTCTTAACACAATAACTGGGAAATTGCCAGGAAGGCTATGTTAACCAGTGTGATGTGAATGTGTCAACCGGTCTGTGAAACTGGTGTATAATGCCCCATGATCATATTAATGTACACAGCTATGATTTAATTAAAAAAAAAAAGTCACTATACCTAGTGAAATAAAGTGAGGCACAGAAAGACAAATACTGCACGATCTCACTTTTATGTGGAGTCTAAAAAAATCAAATTTATAAAAGCAGAGAGCAGAATACTGGTTGTCACAGGCTAGCCAGGGGAACTGATAGGGGAAATGTTAGTAAACGGATACAAGGATTCAGTGAGGGAAGAAGAAAAAGCTCAGGAGATCTGTTGTATGGCATAGTGACTACAGTTATACTATATTTGAAAATTGCTAGAGAGTACCCTTTAAATGGTCATGAATTGTTTATGAACAATTTTTAAATGTTCATGAAAAGGATAAGTAGGTGAGGTGATGGATGTGTTAATTAGCTTGATTTAATCGTTCCACAATGTATACTAATATCAAAATATCTCATTGTACACCAGAAATATACAAGCATACAATTTGTCACTTGTCAATGTTTTTAATTACATAAAAAATAAAATTCAAAAAAGGCTGATCCTTTTAAAACTGTCTGTGATCTTTGTATATTAGTACGTCTTTCATTATCTAAGACATCAATACCGTTTTTGAAATGCTTCTGCTAGTTTTGTTAACTTTCAAACTCGTTTGATGACTCTTGGAATTCATTAAATTTAAATACCTGAAATGTTTATTTGTTTTCCTTTCTTGATCAAAACAAAAGTATTTTCCTATAAATTATTAGATAATTGAAAGTGTTCTTTTGGGTGTGATACATTTTGTTTCAACTGGTATTTTGTTAACGCGTACATATGCTGATATACTATCCATGTGTATACATAAGTATGTAAGTGCTAATACATGTGCTTGCCTTCAGCCAGTTACGATACACAGCCATTGAAACTCTGTGGCCCAAGAGCAGGTTTACTTCTCAGCCCCATTTCACAATACCCTTGGGCAGGGGAGCCCAGCTGGGTCCACCTCCACCCCATTCTGGGACCAACAGCCCCTTATTCACCTGTGGATGACAGACCTGCAGAGAGACCAAATGCCCAGCCGCTGCTGGCATCACCGGAGGATCAAAGAGGCACAACGTCTGTGACAGAAACAAGGCACACAATAACCAATACAGTGCAAGTTCATCCAGGAACCGTCGAAATAGGCAAAACTGTACAGCCACTGTCCAGGGAATCAAATATAGGCAGTAAAACTATAAGGCAAAGAAAGGAAAAGATGAAGACAAAATTCAAAAGGCTAGCGAGCTCTGTGAAGAGAGACAGAAATGTGAGTTGGGCAGCCATGGAGGGGGTTATGGGGCATATTGCACATTACTCAACAATCTCTGCAGTTCACCAGTGTGCCTTTGTCCAGACTCATATGCTCCCCCGCCCGCCCCATTCTGCAGCGAGGCCCCACAGTGCATTCATTACTACCCAGTTGGGGCATTTTCATTGCTCCTGTCTGGGCCCAACAAAAAGAAAGATTAATTAGGTTCTTTGGAATTCTTCTATCGGGCTTTGTTGGTGTCACCAACCTAGGGAAATGGAGGACCACCAGGGAAGAGTAATAAACAATGAGGAAAAAAAAAAAATTCTTAAAGCCATGAGATGTCCTCACCAATTAAGTAGGAGTATTATTTTTAATTTTTTGCTATAGAAATAGACAGTGAGGTTAATGAGACACATGATCATGCCCCTTTGAAGAACTCGAGCCCACTGCCCTGTCCTGCAGACAATGTCTCTGAGGACATCTGCCTAGGGCAGCCTGAAGGAAGAGCCGAGGCTTATCTCCAGTCTCCTGGGCAGTGCTGGTCACCATGGTTTTCAGAGCTGGCAGCTGGTGCCCATTTTACAAAGGCAATCCTAGCGCCTTGTTCTTCTTGTCCTGTGTGACCTCAGGCAGGACATTCACCCTCCTGACCCTCAGGTCCTGTCTCTGCAGTGCTGGGCACCATGTCAGTGAGCCCGAATGAGAGGGCAGACACAGAACCTTAAGGAGGGCTCTGGCGCCTTCTCCAGCCCATGGCGAGCCCCCACGTGCCCAGCCCTCCACCCCTGACCCCTTGCCTATTCCAATAACCTGTGTGTGTGCCCGCCTCTTCCACACCAAACAACAGGAACAGCCACTGTCTGGGCTATCCTGGGTTTGGAAATGTTTTGTGTTTATTCCTGTGTTCTGAGAGGAGGGATAGTTAGAATGCAGCGGGCTGTACACGTTGACCTTCAGGGGCCAGGGCTTTGGATTCCCCTTCCCCTGGTCTCCCAGGGCAGCTCCCTGACCCTACTATCCTGGCTGTAACTGGCCTTCCCTCTGGTGGTGCTGAGACCACAGCAATGGATGGTTAGTTCAGGGGCCTTCACTTTTCCCCGCTAAATCTGAAAAGCTATGGGTGACAGCTGAACCTTCCCAGTCCTAATGGAGCCAATTGTCCCAAGACATCAAGAACTCACAAGAAGAAGGAACCAAGACAGAACATGAAACAATGCCAGGGCAGCTGGAGGAAAAGTCCTGCTGTACTACATGCCGTGTCTCCCGGGCTAGACTGCTACTGGCATACAAGGAGGTGCGCTGAAGGGAACAGGACACTGGGGCCTCTCCTCCTCTTCACAGGGCCGGGGTCCTTCCTTCTGACACAGCTTCCTCCTGAAAAAGCCCATCTGGAGCTGGGTGACAGGCACAGGTCTCGGGGCTGCCCACTGGGGGAAGCAGGTGACTTGTGTACATTCTGGCCAAGATGGCTTCCATGCCTGGTCCAGAGGCTAATTGGTGACAGAAGTCCTGGGATAGCATCCTGAGCAAAGTGTCAGCTCTAGGGCAGCTCAACCCTGGACTGGGGCAGTGGTCCTGGCCCCGCAGGCTCCAGGCCTCTTGTCAACCATCCCCCGCTGAACCCAGGAGGCATGTTAATATCCTGTGTTAAAATTTCTTTCTGTTTAAATGGGTAGAATTGGTATCTCAAGTTCCCAGAGAAAAACCCACTAGTAGACACTGTTCAGATGCATTTTCTTGTTAGAAATCACATTGTTGGTGTGCACCAGAGGATCACTAAGTTTAGGATATTCTGCAACCAAGCCAGAGTTGCTGTCTTTACGAGGGATCCCAGGAAGGGGCAGCAGCACAGTCACTGGTGACGTCTCCGGTGGATACCAGGATATGGCGATGATGTGCCCAGGGTCCATGGAGCAGCCCAGGGGCATGCTGCTGTCACTCAAGTGACATCCACACCTCTGTGTGCACCCTTCTAGATGCCAGGGAGGTGAGATGCCAGAAACCGAGAAGCCAGTACACATGGCGGGAGGACGTGAACAACGAGATGCAAGGACTGTGACCGCAGAGCAGGAGCAGGAGCCATGCAAGGACAGAGTTGACGGGGTCCAGGGGGGAGTGGCGGACACCTCCTCTGGGCCCCGGGGTATTGAAGGAAGGCCGTGGGAGGTGTGTTTGGTCTCAGCACTGAAGGGTGGCTGGGATTTTCAGACAAGCAGAGAGAGGGAAAAACAAGGGCACTCTGGGCCAAGAAAAAGCTTGAAACAGGAACCCCAGGTTTGCCCCTCTGGAACAGAGGGAGCATGTCTCGAAGAAACAGAAATGTATTTGGGTATGACATTAGCCCTGGAGGGTGATTGCTTGATTCTTGTGCCAGATCCGGTCAGTTAGAGGCATCTGAGTACCAGATGGAGAGGGATTCCCACCCTGTGTGGGCTCGTCAGGAAAGACTGTGCCGCCTAGCAAGGCCTGCCTCAGGCATGGGAACAGCAGCCAACAGGCCTGCGCCTGAGAAGACGGGAAAGCCCCAGTTCAAGGATAAGGAGAGCCACAGCTGCAAAACAGTTAGGAAGAAATTGTCCTATTTCATAGTTCAAAGCCGTTTTGAAGTGAGTGGGGAAAGCACCCTACTTTCTGAGAGCCCCAGTTCTTAATCCACTCCTATATTTCTCATTGCTACTGACTCTGCTTCAGCCAAGCTCCTGCATTCTCAGAAGGGCCATGGGAGTTTGAAGAATCTGACGTCACATGGTGCATCAGCAACAGCAGGCTGAGATGTGAGCCCAGGCCGCGGGGCTCCAAGTCCAGTGGCCTTGGTCTCTGGCAGCCTATGCTTATCCACAGTCCACTTCTGGAAACTGCTTTCCTATCACAAGATGTTGGTGGCTAAAAGAAGAACAGGGTGCTCCACTTCGTTTGTTCCTACCCAGCAAGCATCCGGGTGCACTGATGAGAAGAGGGCCCAGTGGTTCAATGACAGTGTGCCTTCACCAAGTGGAAAGGCCATGGGGATGGGGAGAGGACACATGGTCAGCAGAATCAGGAAGGCTTCCTGGACGTGGCAATGTTTGATCTGAATTTTGGCAGACCCCCATTTATCTAGTCAGGAGAGCACACAGGACAAAGGGCATTCCAGGTAGTGTCAACAGCATGGACAAAATCAAGGGGATGTGACACAAACACACAGTGGATTCCAGAATCTTTTATTTGTGTGGTTGGGATGCAGGTACCAGAACCAGAGTAGATCTACTTGTCCCTCCCCCCACCCCCCACACGTGACGATATTTATGCTGAGATAGCTGAAGGGGCCGCTGAGATACAAGAAAAGGCAACAGTTTGGGCTACAAAACAGCTGGATTTGGGTCCTGGTTTTGTCACTCACTAGCTTAATAATCTCAAGCAGAAATTTGCTTTCTGAATCTAATTTTCTTCCTTTGGAAAGTGATGTAACCATCCCTCCCAGGCTTTTGTGAAGATTAGCTGAGATCACAGACATTTTGGTAATGGGGAAGTGCTCTGCCAAGGGAAGTCCCCACAGGCACGTTTAACCCGATCCTGTCGCACTTGGAGACATTTACACTCACACACAGAGCTGCATGCTCACCTACACGCATATTCCACACACATGCACATGTGGACAGGCACACACACACACCACACACACACACACACAGGCACTGGAGAATATGATTGATCATTAAAAGCAGTTATTTGCAATGAGAATCAATAAAGAAAATGTATCAAAAGTGCAGACTTTCAAATTGTATCAAAAATATTATCAAAATTATGTAAAAATACATGTTGTGGAATGAATTGTGTCTCCTCAAAGGATATGTTAAGCCTTAGCCCGTATACATGTGACAGTGACCTTGTTTGGGAACATGGTCTTTGCAAATGCAATTAAGCTAAGCTGAGGTCATGAGGGAATCAGGTGGGCCCCAATCTAATGACTAAGGAGAGAGAGATTTGGAGACACAGAGGGACAATGGGTACACACAGGGCTAAGACCATCTGATGATGGAGGCAGAGATGGGAGACACACACCTACAAGCCGAGGAGCACTAAGGAAGGCAGCAACTGCCAGAAGCTGGGAGAGGCGAAGAAAGAGCCTCCCCTCGAGCCTGCAAAGAAGCGTGTGCCTCCTGACACCTGGATTTTTTACTTCCCAGCCTCTAGATCAGAAAATAAGTTTCTGTTGCTTTAAGTTACCCAGTTTGTGGTCAATTGTTGAGGCACCCCCAGAAAACTCATGCAGCATACAAAGAAAAAAAAAAAAAAAGAATTCAAATAAAGAATAAGACAACAGAATTTAACCAGACAGTATCTCATTATCTCATGTTGTTTCCATCTCTGCATGTCTATAATCATGATTATCTGAAATATCAATACTCAGCTTCTTCTGTTACTTACATTTTTCAAAATCCAACCTAATGGCACAAGTCATACTCTGAGTGCGTCTGGTCTGCCCGGAAAGCTCTTGTGAGGTCTGTCCAGATGCACCAGACAGTCTGAGCTGCAAGGAACTTTGTGTGCATGAAACTCTCTGTGGTCCTAGTTACCCAGCTTCCCAGGGGTGACTCTGCCCTTCAGTCTGATTCACATACAGGGGGAGTCTTAGACATCGCCTGGTGCTCAAGCAGTCTCTCTTCTGGTAGCACATCTGACAAGAAGCATAGCAGGAGCACACCAGTGACCGGGGTCAGTTGTGGTCAGGGGTCAGATGACCACCTGACTAGGAGTATGTCCTTCCAGAGCTCTTCTCAGAGTCTGGGGATAGACAGAGTATGAGGGTTTTCTTCCCCCATCCACCTCCTTTTCTTAAGGCATAGGGTCTCAATATGTGGCCTAGGCTGGAGTTCAGTGGCAATTTTCTGGTGTGATTAGAGCTCCTAGGCTCAAGCAATCCTCCCACCTCAGCCTCCCTGTGGCTGAGACTACAGGCATGCACCACCACACTGGCCTCTCCCCTTTCTTAGACCTGTATTCAGTCTGAGTCAGTTTCCAGGAGTTTCTTTCATAAAGAGATGTTAAGCTATTTTTGTAAGAGTAAAGATTTGTTGAGCTTTATGAGAACTGCATCTGTGCTGAGATGGCCTTGTTTCCAGAAAATCCCAGGGCCAGGGGGGGAAATTCCCAAGCCAAGATGTGTCACACTGCACACCACATGTAATATCAGCCCTGAAAGATGTGTGGCTATGCTTAGTCTCACAGCCAGGACATGTCTCTTCTAGATCCTGCAAACTTACCAAAGATATTTACAAATTAAAACATAGACCCTGTGTCTTTAGTCAGTTTCCCAACCGGGGCAGTGAGAGATGTAGCAAGTGTGGTACAGACAGACTGTGTGGGAGTCTCCGACTGAGTGTGCCCAGTCAGCCTGTACCTCCTGGCAGGTGACAAAGGCAGGCCTCCAGCTCCCACCTGACCCTCCGGGGCTGTCCCTCCATAGCCAGGGCTGTTCTGCTGAGAGGTCTATGTACATTCATGAGAGTCTAACCAGTCCTCTCCCCATTTTCTGACCCTCTTGACAATTTCACAAAGGAAAATTATTCCAAAGGACACAAGAACAAAGAAGGCAGATGGTCAATTACAAACTCAAGCCATGGATACTAAATCAAAGGCAAACTGATAGAAGATTCTTTGCATTTAGTGAGACTTAAAAACTTTCGTGATGCTTAATGGAATCCTGCTGAGTTGAAGGCACAGTCTTTGATGCTTAAATCTCATAAAAATTCATGTGTGTGCTCAACTAACATTGGAAAAATACACAGCCCTTTTTATGGGCTTTGCTTTACATGGATCCACGGCTGGTATGACGCAGTGGCCCCATCCATGCAGACCTGTACCAAACAGGGCATGGCAATGATTCTGTTAAAGCATCTTACCTGAGAGTGAAGTGGCTTTGCCTTTTCATCATATCTTCAATTTATTTCTGCCTCTTCCTTTTGCAGTTTCTTTGTTCAAGACACAGCATTACATGAAGGGTAGAAAGATGCAAATGTGGCATTGTGAAGCACGGGCTTCCAGGACCGGGCAAGTGTCTGACCTCTCTGACCTCCCATTGTATCACCTGTGAAAAGGGACCAGGAATAGCCATGTGTGTTTCAGAGACTGTTTGTAAGAGTCACAGGAGGATATGTTTGACTATATAGCAACATGTCCATGCATCTATGTCTCCTGCCATATTCCCCTTGTGTTATTTTTTAATTATTTCTAACAGGAGACGGCCACTCTCACCTGCTTCACTCAACCCCAGAGGAAAAAGAAAATGGGAGGACAAGATAGAAGAAAATGAGAAATGAATAGTCAGTGCATTGTAGACCAGAGCTCCGGAGGCTCCCTCTGGCTGCCAGGAGCAGGGCTGGGCCAGTGATGGAGGTGGGGGCATGAAGGAGCCACCCAGGAGGCACAGAGACACCTTGGATGGGGGTGGAGTTTCAGGCAGGTGCAGGGCAGAAACTAGAGGGATATGCCTGCTGGCTTTGTGCAGGAAGCTGTCTCACTTGAGCTCAGAAGATGGAAGGATTGGCGAAGCGGCTGGTGGAACTCTGGGCCACATGCACCAGCCATCTGGAGCAGTACTATTCTGGGCCCTGAGCTGAAGAGACAGGGAACAGGGTATCCCCAGATCTACGGAAAAGAAGGTGCTGGCAAGTGGGGGAGAGTGGAGGGAAGGAGCAGAGTGCCGGAAGGTGGAGGCTCCCCAGGGCTAGAAGCAGATGGGTCCTTCGCCAAGTAATCAGTGTTTGTTGGCTTCTGCAGAGGTGTTCTGGTGCCGCCAAGCCCCACCAAGGCTTTGCACTGTCACAGCATCCCCAAGACAAGAGTGGGCCCATGGGCCTCTGCTCTCCCTGCTTGTCACCAGTGACCAGTGTGCTGCCTCCACTGTCCACCTTTGCTTCTGGCGGTGGAGTGGGACTTCGCTCTTTCTGTAAAAACCACTAATGCAGTTCTGCCTTCTCAGACTGCAGAAAACACACCACATGCACCTACCCTTTGAGGACAAGGTTGGCCCACGCCTGCATTTCTTCAGCATGGCTGCACTTCAGATGCACCTGCTGGATGTGGTATCCGTGTCCTCAGCCCTGAGCCCTGGCCCCAGGTGAGCCCTGACCCAGGAGTGACCTCCAGGCAGCACCCCTGGCATTGTGGGATGGGGACCTGGTTGCACACAAAGCCTGGCAGGCACCTTGCTATCTATCCCATTTGATTGTTCACCTTCTAATCACTATAAAACACAAAAGCAAACTAGACAGAGCTGACATCTTCCTCTAAGAAAAGCAGATTAGAAGATTTTTTAAAAAAAGAACGCTTAAAATAAATGACTAAATCATGCTTAAAGACTCATAATGGATGATGTAAGTGGCTTAAATTCCACTTCAATTAAAAGCAGGAAACAAAGAAATGCTGCTTTCTGCATGAACTATCACAGATCCTCACTTGCAGATCTTCAGTTAAGTCCCATCTTCCCCAGGCACCCTGAGTCAGGACTGCCACCTGTGTAACAGTCCTGCGTTTCTGACAAGCAGCTTCCATGAAGACATGCACCCTTTCTGAATTAGCTTGGAGATTTAGTGCAATTTCCTCACAATGGGATTCATTGAACTAAAAAATTAGCCCTAAAAGTCATCTGAAAGACTATATAATGGGATTGCTCAGAAACTTCTAAAACTGAAAAGTAATGAGAGAGCTTGTCTTTTAAGATAACTATAAATAATTAGGCTAAACAAGAGTTCATACTTATGTCTCCAATTTTCATATAGTACCACATGGTTCATCCTAACCTCCTCCCTCATCTTATCAGGAAAAGGAATATCTATCTCTGCGGGTGAGAAGCCTGGCTCCCACCATCCACCGTGCATTGACTTAAGTATTTAATTCTGATACCCATGTATGATGCTTTCAGAATTGTTAACCCACATCACCCTGTGAGAAACAGATCTGCCATATGGAATACTGTGGGTATGCATAGTTCCTTCTGACTTTAATCTTACACACTCTGCTCGTTTCCAGTCACCCAGGTCGGCACCTTTACCCTCCTCCCTTCAGTGGGTTTTTCCCAAACATTTATAATCAGGTTAAATTCTTTTATTATATTCCACACTACTTCCTGGAAGAAAATACACCTGAGCTGTGATCCACTTTCAGCAAACTACTGCTATCACTACAGCCTGCCTCCAAAAGCCTACACACCCAGTGAATGGACCCTGGACTGCTACTGTAGAAAGAGCTCCCATTTCTGCCAGTGGAAATAGCGGAAATGGAAAGAAAGAGCCTCTGACTTCCTTCACTACCCTGCATGACCTGCTTTGCGTATGTATCAAGGTGCAAAGCAATATAAAAAACTTAATTTTTGCTGCTCACTCTTTGTAGTAGAGAGGAAGACGGCTCAAAAAGAATTGGAATGAAGGTGTTATGCCAACTCATCACCTCTACCACTGGTAATCGGCATGGAGTAGGGACTCTAGGCAAAAGGCAATTGTAACAATCCATGTGAGAAATGAGGGTGGCTTGGAGTAGGGTGTGTACAGTGGGTGCAAAGAGAAGTCGACAGATTTAAGAGTTACAGTGGAGATAGAGGTGGGAAGACAGCTTGTTCTTCAATAGAATAAGGAAGACATACTTTCTGTCTTGCTCAAATTCAGTTGTGTTGGTTCAATATAAATTATCCCCAGTTGGCAGGTGTGACAGCTCTTGATCTTAAGGTTGTACCATTTTAGACACATATGCCCAAGGTATGACCATGTGCCTGGGGCCAGCATCCCACTCCAAGATCAATTGTGCCTTATTTCCTCTAAAACCAACAAGAAATTTCATACATATTTTGGTGACTCCTATTTCAAAGATGAAGACTGTCTTGTGCAACTGAAAGAAGATCCTTGGCATTCATCTCTGGAAGTTTCACATCCTTCATTTACAACATGTGGAGTTTCATGAATCCTTTCAATGACCCAACCCCAGGAAGTTGCAATGGTTGGGACCACTGAATTTTCATATAGGCATTTTTCTTTCTTTCTTTTTTAAAACTCTTGAATTCAAGAAAGGAGGTGGGATAAGAACAGAATTCAAATCCTTTTTTTCCCCAAAAGGATTTCTTCTCCCAAATAAATTTATGAATATGTTTGGGAGAAGAAACAGCCTAGTTTTATCTGTTGGCAACTAAGGTTCCAATTCCATCAGAAATGCTAGAGAATGGGGTGATGATCCACCTTAGCAGGGTCTGAATCTCAGGCCCTTACTCAGCAGAAGGTCTTGCTTTTCTATGTGGTCACCGGGATCTCACAGGTAGTGAGACATTTAACCAGATTTTGGTGGGAGGAAGCCCAGAGAGAACCTCTAGCTGCCCATCAAGTGATCTCTGAAGTTGGCATTTACCGTAGCAAGTCTATCTTGATAGAAGGACGAGGACCTGGTCTCCTCCATGCCTCACCGCTGATCTGCCTCATGGTAGGTGGACATGATGATGCCAGATTTGAGTCTCTGTAGCTGGTTATAGAGTTCAATGTCAAGTTGCCATTTACGGAGACACTAATGGCTAGTTGTGCATGGGGGACTAGAACACTAGAAGGAGGTATGGAGAGAGCTAACATCCAGAGATTAAGTTTGAATGTTTTCATAAATTTCTGGTGTGTTTGGCTTCCACGTGGAGATGGAAGAGTAGCTATTGAGTCTGAAGTTCAGAAGGAGTTCAGGTTAGTGGCATAAATATGAGAGTTGTCATTTCAACCAATGGTATTCAAAGCCATTGGACAGCATGATATACCTGGAGGGTGAATTTAAAAAAAGAGAGAGAGAAGTCTGAGGCCTGGGGCCCTGTGATTTTTAGAGGTAAGTTAAAAATAATCTAAGACATGGGTAATGGCAGTGTAAATGGCTGTGACAGGGGTTCAGAGGTGTTGGGGGCCCGGCACTGTGGGCATTAGAATAAAGGGAGGGGAGGGAGGGGGGAGGTGGATAGAGGGAGGGGGATAGGTGGGATTACACCTGTGGTGCATCTTACAAGGGTATATGTGAAACTTAGTAAATGTAGAATGTAAATGTCTTAGCACAAAAACTAAAAAAACGCCAGGAAGGCTATGTCAACCAGTGTGATGAAAATGTGTCAAACGGTTTATGAAGCTAGTGTATGATGCCCCATGATCATATCAATGTACACAGCTATGATTTAATAAGAAAGAAAGAAAGAAGGAAAGAAAGAAAGAAAGAAAGAAAGAAAGAAAGAAAGAAAGAAAGAAAGAAAGAAAGAAAGAAAGAAAGAAAGAAGGTTCAGGAAAACTTATATAGATCAGATGAGTTTTTTCTTGTTTTGGTCTAGAAGTGGATCTAATATTTAGAATTAATTTCCTCTGTTAGTATGACGTTGTTTTTCTGGGTGATAGAGATGTTTTATTTGCCTTCCTTATGCCTTAGCTGTTTTATTTGTATCCAGACAGTTTCTTAGCTAGAAATTATTTATTCATCAAAGTAACAATGTTACCTTCTAAGAAATATAAAATTTCTCTGAGGGATTGTTTGAGTCCCTCTAGAACATTTCTTTCAGAATGTGTGGGTTTTGGATACTACACACACACACCTGCTGACATCAGTGTTCTATTTATTCCTCTGTTGAAGTCTGAACAAGCTAGTCGATAATGTGAAACTGACCAGGGTTTTACTGCCCAGGCTTAGGCAGCTTTAATCATATGAAAGATCAGCTAGTCTCTAAACCCCAAACTGGCGGGAAAGATGATTTTAAACCCCTTCATGTATTGTGCTTGAAAATAAGTAAAATGTATTTTAAAATTCTTGAATATTTTTCTTTTTTCACTGTTTTAGGTAAAATGTTCTCAACCATTTTTATTCCAATCTTTCTGTTCTCTCACTCCCTAGACCAGTGGGACCTCAGTTTCTTGCCAGGCTCAGACCCTCAGGTTATTCTGTCTAGGACTTAACTTTGAGATTACTTAGAGCTAGGCTGACACCCTTGGTCCAGCCTGATTTCCTGCTCACTCTGAATTTTATACCCTGATTTGCAACAAACTCTAAATCTAGAATTCTGTGTGGCCTGAGGACCCATCAAATTATATTACTGAAAGTCGACTCATACTATAAATCTGTTCCTACACATTGCATTGACTAAATGCAAGTACCAGTTAAATATGGACTCCAAAGAGGCATCCGGTTGTACTGAATGCTTTGCCCTCGACAATATCCAATATAATACTCATAGAAGGGAGTCACGGAATTGTATTTTCTAGACTAACACACTGAGTTTCTCAGGTGTACTGCAGCCACATGTTGTCGTAGCTTTCCAAAGCCATGAATGCAACTTGACTGGTTTTGACCGTCCATTTATTAATTGCTGCCAAACTGTAATTGTTATTACATTAATGTCACCTATCTGTGGAAGAGCAGCATCAACTAAGCTTCTGCCTCTAAAATTTGAATGTAAATCTGTTTCTTTAGGTTTCACTGCTGATCTTTAATGTTCTTAATATTTTCAGACAATTTCATCTACACTATCAAATACATGTAGAAGCTGGAACTAATTGTTCTCTAATTGATTGATTCTCTTACCTCCTGTGGTGTATACAATGCATGTCATCCAGCTGTACTTAGCAGCAGGAGGGAAACTATCAATCAACCCCCAGAACAATTAGTTGTGATCTGAAGCTTTCACCCCCTTGGCTGAAAGGGAAAAATAGCTTCTTCAAAGGTTAAAGGGATACATTTCTCCTCTGTACCTGTCACTAAAGGAAAACGTGTATAAGTTAGATGGATTTTTTTCCCTGCACAGATAATTAAAACTAAATTCTTAATCTGAGGTCTTTAAATTTGAGAGGAGCGCCCAGATTCTGTAGGATTAGAGACCCGGTTACACTCTGCCATAGCTCAGTGCATCCATTACTAATATTAGTTGTTTCTTAGCTCACCAGGCTGAGCTATGGGTGTGTGTTAACAGATTCCCCTCACCTAACACTTGGTGTATAGAAGTTATATAACAAATATCTCTTGAACGAATGAATGAATAGAATTTATAGTCTTCAAATATGAATAATGTCAGCAATTTAAAATTATTCATGCCGTTGGAGAATTTCATTAAGAAGATCCATAGATCTACTAGTTGAGACAGGTTTCAACTTTGTCTTCCATAATTTAATCAGAAGGGAAAAGTAGATAATATGATTGTTCTCTTTTTTCCTTCATTTTCCCCAAGTTAGACAGAAAAAAGAAGGTAGATCATGTGACAAAATGGCGAATTGGGTGCTTTTTAATCTGTGAAATGTAAAACATTACTTTGCCTCCTTAGCCCACATTGGGCACAATCTTCCCTCCTCATACACAGTCTCAAAGCCTGATGAGGACTGTGTGGTTATCTTCCTGGGTGCCACATAGACCCACGTTTATACACTCCTGTATTCTCTCAGTTTCAAACCCCAGATTATTTGTGCTGTTTTTTTTCTTTTTTGATTCTCTTTTTCTCAGGCGTATGACTGTGCAAGAGATAATTCTGAATTAATCAGTATAGTTGGTAGACTCTTTGTATTACTCAACCCAACAATACACAGCATTTCATTTTTTAAATAAATAGTTAAATAAATGGAGCCATACCTTTTATTTCATGGAGTGAAAAAACAAGTCAAACATTTTGGACTCTTAAAAATAGATTATAGACAAGTATGAGAAAAAATTAGAGAGTCAATACTGAAATGACTGAATGACAGGAAATACTTTTTCAAAGGTTTTTATATGTTCTAGAGATAGAGGCAAACTGCGACTATACTCACATCAGGCGATCTACTATAATGTGGAAAGGGCAGAATGGAAACACGTGGGGGTCAGATTTCATCATGGAGTCTGACATGCCTTGTAAATTAAAAGGGTAGTAATAAATATGCAAAATGGGTTTAGTTAACAATGGGGATTTCCTCACTTATTTGTGTTTTAATCAGGACTCCAAGGTTAACAGAATTTGTGTTATTAAAATTTAGCAAAGTAGCTTATCAAAATGCCAATTTCATATCTATCTCACTGGCATTAAAGCCAACTGGGCAAGATTCTATTGACAGCTTGACCTCAGCATTTAAGGCATTCCCAGCAGCTGAGAACTGGTTCTGCAAGCTTTGCACTTGGATATAGCTGTATAGGGTAGAAGTGGTAATATTCACCACTATATTACTACAAAGGGATGGGTAGATTAAAGAATGAGTTTGGCTGAATGATTCACAGGCACATGGGTATTTAAAAAAAAAAAATACACACACCCTTTATAATTAAAAATTAATTTTAAAATGTAGATATTTATGTGAGTGCACATGCATCAGCATCACTGGTAACTTGTTAGAAATGCAAAGTCTTAAGCCTCATTTCAGACCCACTGAGAGTACAATTTTGCAATCTATTTTAACAAGCCCTCTGGGTGATTCTGATGCTGCTTATCTTTGACAGCAACTACAGTAGTTACATAATTAAACATAGATGACACCAACCAGACCTACCCAGGAAAAAAAACACAGCAGCAACAACAATTTTTTTTTTTTTTTATACAAAATGGCTTTTAACTCAAGACCATTATATCATTTAGATCTGAAAGTAACAATAGTGAGCTCTTTCCGTGTGCTAGATTTACTGAGAGATAGGAAAAATCAGCCTGTTGAATTTTATAGGAGGCTTATTTTTAGAGTTATTTAGACTACAGACAATTTTTCCTTCAGATGCTCCCTCTGCATAATTCACCTTTCTGAATAAATGTAAACAAGTGTCAGTGCTTAGCAGAGATTGGAAATTCACAATGATGAGTTTATGAATTTTATTTATTTATTTATTTTATTTTATTTTTTATTTTTTACTTTTTGCAGTTTTTGGCCGGGGCTGAGCCTGACCCCGCCACCTCTGGCATATGGGGCCGACACCCTACCCCTTTGAGCCACAGGTGCTGCCCAAGTTTATGAATTTTAAAGCCAATTACATTTCTATGATTTTTCACATTTTCTACTGAAATGTATATGCTTTATAATAATAATAATTATTTTTTAATGATATATAATTTACACATTTGTGGGGGTACATGTGATATTTTGTTACATGTATAGAACATGTAATGACCAAGTCAAGGTGTTAGAGGGGTCCACCACCTTGAATATTTATCCTTTTTATGTGTTAGGAATAACTCAAGCCTTCTCTTTCAGATATTTTGAAATATACAATTCATTGTTGTTAACTATAGTTCTTTTAACCTGCTGTAAAACAACAAAACTTACCTTTTACCTAAATGTATGTTTGTGCCTATTAACTTATTGGTCTTCGTCCCTCACTATCATAATTATTTGTCAGAAGGTACTGGGATTTAAAAATAATTAAAAAGTAGGGAAAAATATAGCAAAAACCAAATGAATTTTTATAAAAGGAAAATCATGACATTTGGTGAAAAAATATATGCAAAAGCTATGTAAAGTTAGCTGAATTCATTTCTCATGTATTTCACAAAAGATATATTTTGGTCATGATGTCTTGATAGATCTCAATAATAGCAAGAAAATGAAAATATGGAAATAAGCAATGATAAGCTTGGATTTGAAAGTCAATTCTTGGCATAAAATTTAATAAAAATAAGCAATTATTTTCTTCCTTTCCAGTCAGTTGATATTACTATCTACACTTCTCATAAATGGGTTCATTGAAATTAAATGATTTGTTTCAAAACTGTAGACCCTCAAACTGGCAAATCATACCTGGATCAAGGTCAGTTCCATTCTGGTGATTCTACATTCCATTCTACACAATGCCAAAGTCAGGGGACTACCCTAGTGTCCCCAAAGAATGTCTTAAAAGCCTGAAAGAGTTCCTGTAACTTTCCAACAAACTTCAGGAAAACACATATAATTTTTATGAAAGAAACTCACCATATTGATAGGAGCCCAATATTTCCCAGACCCGGAAAACTTTCTACCTAAACTCTGTGCCTAATTCTTTACTATCCTAAACTTTTTGATGCTTCAAGTTCTGAATCCACTGTTTTTTTATTCTCTGACCCAGCCTTGTTGAAATTTATTTTCTTAGTACATCTCTTACATCTTCCTGCTTACTATGGTATTTATTATTTACATATATTTTTCTTACTTGTAAAAAAAAATAAGGACTACAATAAGTCTTACTGTAAACTCCTTCAGAGTTTTTTGCATCACTTTTCTTCACATGGTATTAGATATAGCAACCCCCTGGTATAAAAAAGAATACTTAAAAATTATTTCTTGTATATGTATATCATGGAATACTATTCACCCACCAAAATGATGGAGACTTTACATCTTTTGTATTAACATGTGTGACATTGAAATATATTCTTCTTAGTAAAGTATCCCAAGAATGGAAAGCAAGTATCCAGTGTACTCAATGGTAATATGAAGCCAGCAGATGATCTAATGCATGCCCACACAACAGAATAACTCAACACAATTCAAGATGGGGTTGAGGGGGATGGGGAGAGAGGACAGACAGGGATTGGAGTGCTCCCACCTAATGAGCACAATGTGAGGGTACATGTCACACCTCCAGGGTGTGGGACACAACTATAACAGGGGCTTTATCTAACAAATGTAAACACTGTAACCTAATTGCTTGTACCCTCATATTAATCTGAAATTAAAAAAAAAAATATGTTTTGGACTTATTTCATGATCCTATGTGTTTTTTCTGAAGTTTGTTGGAAAGTTACAGGAACTCTTTCAGGCTTTTAAGACATTCTTGGGGGACACTAGGGTAGTCCCCTGACTTTGGCATTGTGTAGAATGGAATGTAGGATCACCCGAATAGAATTGACCTTGATCCAGGTATGATTTGCCAGTTTGAGGGTCTACAGTTTTGAACAAAGTCAATTTCAATGAACCCATTTGTGAGAAGTGTAGATAGTGCTATCAACTTACTGGAAGGGAAGAAAATAATTGCTTATTTTCATTCTATTAGAGGTCAGTGGATGTTAAAATTTGAATACGTGATCAATAGTGAACCTATTCACAGTAGCAAACTTCTGCAATGTGGGTCTGATGCGGGGGCAGACTGTGCTTCCATGAACAGTGGCAGCCAATAAGCCTGGCCCCTAAGTGAGCAGAATAATTTCTCAAAACACTTCAGCTACAAGCAACATCACTCTGCATGGTTCTGGGGCAAAGGTCACCTTCACCACCTTGAAAACTAGTGTTTCTTTCTCCTTTGCATCACTTTTCTTTACCTTCTAGGTATTAAACTAGTAACCCCCCGGACCCTCAGTAAACAATGCACTTCTGGTTTCATCTCTGAGCAATGAGCATCTTGGGTATCAAGTGTCCTATACGTGTGATGAGAAACTGATTCCCTATTCAACAAATGGTGCTGGGTAAACTGGCTGGCAACCTGCAGAAGATTAAAACTGGACCCACACCTTTCACCATTAACTAAGATAGACTCTCACTGGATAAAAGATTTAAACTTAAGACATGAAACTATAAAAGTACTTGAAGAAAGTGCAGGAAAAACTCTTGAAGGAATTGGCCTGGGTGAATATTTGATGAGGAGGACTCCCCAGGCAATTGAAGCAGTATCAAAAATACACTACTGGGACCTGATCAAACTAAAAAGCTTCTGCACAGCCAAGAACATAGTGA
>CAUYPK010037800.1:0-25801 GCA_963574355.1 Loris lydekkerianus | reverse complement strand
CTTCTTACCCTTGCCACTTTTGGGTACCTCAGTCCACATCTCCTTCACATTCTCCAGCACCATGTTGCAGTGCCTATCAAAGGCCTTCACCCGGCCCAGGAGTTTCTTGTTATTGCGGCAATTAATAAGCACTTGAGTGTTGTTCTTCACTGATTGTGTGAGCACAGAGAGTGGACCAGTGTTGAATTCTTCTTCCTCCCGCTTCTGTAGCTCCTCTGGGGTCATCTCACTCTTGGGCTTGTTGAGGAGGCTCATGGTGGTGGCTGTGCTCTCAAGTCACTTCCTTCCTGATATTTTAAAAAGAAGGTATTAATTGCATTAGAAAATGAAAGGCTGAAAATAAAGCCTCAATGGGACAAAATAATTTAATAATGAAAATTACCTGTCATAATTGTAATTGTACTCCTACCATTTAAGAAAAAAAGGGCCACATTTTGCCCTTCTCATTGATAACTATGACAAGCTTTTCTTTTTTTTTTTTTTAAGACAGAGTTTCACTCTGTCACCCAGACTAGAGTGCCTTGGTGTCAGCCTAATTTACTGCAACCTCAAATTCCTGGGCTTAAGCAATCCTCCTGCCTCAGCCTCTGGAGTAGCTGGGATTACAAGCACCTGCCACAATGACCAGATGATTTTTCTATTTTTAGTAGAGAGATCTCACTCTTGCTCAGGCTCGGCTTGAACTCCTGAGCTCAAGTTATCCTTCTCTTTCAATTCTCCTGCCTTGGCCTCCCAGAGTGCTCGGATTATAGGTGTGAGTCACACAAGCCACCTTGCCCAGCCAAATATGATAAATGTTCTGATGCTGAGCTTTTTAACATTCTTTGCTGAAAAAAGTTGTGGTGCTTTTTGGTGCCACTAATTTTGGCCTTGATTCTGAAACTGATATATTTCAACCTTAAATATTTGGAACAGTTTGGATTTATCATCTTGGTTTTCTGCTTTGTTTAATTTATAAACTGGGATTAAATGAGCCTTTCCCTATGGCTATGTGACTCTGCCTGAAACTGACAAGTCAAATTCTTGTCTTTTCTTTGATACCCATAGGAGTCCTGTAACCTACATGATCAATGCAATTTATCATAAGACAGAGGCAGCAGCCCTAACTCCAAAGCAGACCAAATAAATTGTATGTTACCTTAATTTGTGCTGTTGGTCTTCTGGGCCTCTTTGCTCTCATGACTAAAGCTCAGTCATTAAGCCAGCATCTCACTGGCAATTTCACTCATAGCATGATTTGGTCCACAACATTTACTATCAACCATGAGATGACCTAATGGATTATCCTTGGTGAAACCCAATTTTCTATTTTGGTCTATTTCTATCAGCAGAACAAAGCATCATTGTCTCTCCAATTATGAAAGGTAGAATTCTATTCTCTTCAACCTTTGGAAGAGGGCATCTAGAAGGGTATTATTTTCATCCCTAAGTACATGAAAGAACATTCTGGAAGTTATGACTACTATAAGATTTAGCTAGCTAATAAACTATAGTTTACTTCTTGGTAATAATACATGACATGGGGAAAAAAACAGCTTCAAGGAATATAGGCCACTCTATAATCATTTCAACCTTGAATAGAACAAAGAATTACTTTTACACTAAAAATTTATCCTCCCAGAGTTCATCATCTGTAAGACTAATATTTCCCAGATCACCTTAATCTATTTTTTGATTGGAGCAACTTCATTTACCTCCCCAAATACCCATCTTAGGTTTTATCTTGGATCAGTTTTTTTTTAATGTTTTTAATTTAATTTTTATTAAATCATAACTGTATTCATTTATGGGGTACAATGTGATGATTTCATATACAATGTAGAATTGTATATATAAACGATCACCTCACTTATTTTTTGTGGTAAGACATTTATAATGTACTCTTACTTGTTTTGAAATACTTAGCCTGTTTATAAGTATATTAAGAGTATATTATAAATGGGCATATGAGGTGAGATCCTACCTAAAGCCCTCCCTCCACTTGCTCTACCTCCTTACCTCCCCCCTCTCTCCTCAATCAGTTCTTTATTCTCATTTTGTTATAAACTATGGGGAGATGGCTTGATTCTAGAATCAATTTAAGAAGTATCAATTTCTAAATTGAGTACAAAAGTCTGTGGTCTTAACTTCAAGAACTTCCCCCAGACCATCTGTGCACAGTATCCTTCCTTCTCCCTGATATTTGTCCTAATATGACACCCAGCAGGGCTGGTTGGTAAAGTTACCCTCAGAAAAAAAATGCTCCAAAGGGACCAAGAACTGGGCAAAGAGTCTCTGGTTTCCTATGATTGAGTCTTAATGCCAGGCAAAATGGAGTCCTTAAAGAGAAAATCTGTTCTGAAAGTTGCAGAGATTTTTCACAATATTACTCAGTTATTACCAAACTCATATACCTAAAGAAAATAAACCAGACAGAGACTAATGAAATTTGGAAGAACATGATTTTTTATATCTTGATTTCTCAAATTTTATTTCCTAAATGTTATCAAATAGTCAACTACTCATATTATGAGCATATGAACAACTTGACATTTTGGTGTCTACAATTACACCTTTTTCTTTCAAAGGGGTGCTTACCTGCAGAGTGCTTATGTGCAAGGGTGCACACTGACCTAGACAACAATCCAGATCTCCAATTGCCCATTTGACTTAAGGCTTATGTGTTGACTACATGGACTTTTCATCAACTCTGTAGGTTGTAAATCATTGTGGTCCAGCACATAAACCCTGGACCCAGAAAGCCTGGACCTGAATCTCAGCTACATTGCTTACTGCCTGGTGTATCCCTAGAAAGTTACATAGCCTTTCTGGGCCTCAGTTTCCCCATCTATAAAAGAGAGTTAATTATAATGTTATCTCATAAAGTTGTAGAGATGAGAAGGGTTAATATAGGTCACACACTTAGGGAGTGTTTTAGGTAGGCGTTAGCTGTCATTATCACCATCTTGTTCTGCTAGATCTGCTAGACGCCATTCTCCATAGCAAGGGCCAGCCATGGGGGGAGTTCAGGAGAGGTCCTCTCCAGCAATGACAGCTGCGAGATCTGGCTGTGCACAGCACAAAGTGAGACTTCCCAGTCCTCCTTTTTACTAGAACTTTTTTCCCATAGTCCCCTCCTCATAGTAACTGCTCAGTTCAGCTTCCAAAAAGTTCTCAGTTCTTTTCTTCCTGGCCAAGATCCTCTCACCATCTCCTCATTCTCAGATCTTTTGATTTTCTCCAGGCAGCTTTCTAGTCAAATGCATGTGCTGCAAGTAAACCTGTCTCTCCGCGTCTGCGTCTCTGCCTGTGATGCCCCCTACCCATGACTCCTGGTCAAAAAGAACTTTCCTGAGGAGGCAGGAGAGAGAGAGAAAGGCTATGGATGATTATATTTTTAATATTTTTATTTCTGTCATAGTAAATAACTTTCTAAAATATATGAGCGTGATCCTATGAATCTCTCTAATCTGAATGCAATACTTAGAGTCTAGACATCGGCATATATTGCAGTGGCAAATTTACTTTTTAAAAATATACTATTTGCTGTCAGGCACGCTGGCAACAAGAAAGAATCATTACTTTATTATTATTTGTTGTTTTTAAATTACTATAGCAATCTACATTAGGAAACCTAACGGAATCTATATTTCTCTTTTTACTGAACCATCACAATGGATCAAATCATTTCTTAAGAAGAACATTCAATGTTTCCTGGTTATTCACTACTTGGTTGACAAAGACAAATTCTATTTTGAAGTATTATGTGACATTACCTGATACTGTTTTCCCATAAAGAAAAAAAAAGTGTGCTTATTTTTCCTTTGAATGATTTAAGATAACTGAAGGTTATGGCACTGGATGCATCTTGTGGATTTTATGATATTGTCCAATTTTGTAAGAGTCGTAATTTACAACCCAAATAGAGGAGGCAAGGATGGGCATGAATGGGAATTAGAAACCTGTTGGGTAGTTTTGTTGAAGGTGGAGGCTTGATCATAATTAGGGTGAGAGGGTCCAAGCTTCTCTCCAAGGGTGCACCAAATTGGCAGTGAAGACAGGTCTGCTCCACCTTGATTACTGCTGAAGAGGAAAAATCTTCAGAACTTAGAACCCCTAAGGCTGCCATAGCTGGTGTTTGCTGCCTTCTCCCTATGACACTCTTTTCGTAGTGGCAGAATCCTTCTCTTGGTGGCAGCCCTGATTCCACTCCATCTCTCTCCTGGCCTGTTCTGTTGTCACGGCGGCTGTGACTGCTGGCTTCCCACAAGAAATGCGTGCCCTCCTCCATCGTGCCCTGGGAATCAATTATCCTGGGGACTGTGTTTCTCAGCCCCACTTACATCATGGTGGAGCCATGGACTAGTTCTTACCTAGGTCCTAGGAGTAGTGAGGTACATCCATCCTTGGCCCTGGTATTTAAGAAGTCTTCTTCATTTCTGTCTTTCCCCTCTTCCCTGTAAACAGAGGACATTTAGGATGCTAGGGTCCCAGTGTGGAAAGAGTCTAGGTTTCTCAATTTCCACAGGAGAAGAGCTGTCCTCTCATCATGATACTTATACTGTTACATTATTAAAAAATAAACATCTTTTCTGCTAAAACACTGAAATCTTATGGTTTGCCAGAGCAGCCAAGTCTTATCCCAGCCTAGACAATAAACTCTGGTCTCTGTTTTATTCTCAGTTGTGTAAAGACTAACACCCAGGATTAAGTCAAGGGGTTGTGACTGGTCTTCCTGACAGAGAAATCTGAATTTTACTTGGGAAAGCGAGCTGCCCTGTCCCCTCAGATGATGCAGTGTGTGGCTGAACCTGCCAAGCACATGAGGCTGATCCTGCTACACATCATCATAATGAGGAGAAAATAGTGCTGTTCAGAACCAGAGCTTCTGGGTCTAAGTTCTAATAACTAAATACTTGCTTGGTGCTAAGCAGGTTACTTGATTTCTGGAGCCATTGTTTTCTCATCAGGAAAAGTGGAAGCAGATGTTGACATGTTTGAGATTTGGGGACCTGACAGCCCCCAGTGTGTGATCTATAAAATCTTGGAAAATGCCTTATTGTTTATAAGCCTTGATTTTCTCATCTGTAAAATGTGGATAAGAACACCTTTCTCATGGACTCGTTGGCTCACTCACTCACTCAATCATGTACTTACTCATTCAGAAATGATTTTCTGAGAACCTTCTCTGTGTCCGACATAATTGTGAATACAGGCAACATTACTGTGAACCACACTAAGTTTTTGCCATTGTGAAGATCATGGTGGCTCTGGCAGGTAATAAGCAATCAATAAACCTATATTCAGATAGTATAGTGGGATAAAATGATATCTGTAAGTTGTTCGTACAGTGCCTCGTACATGCTCAACACCAAAAGGTAGGAGTTATTATTAATATTAACTATTAATAAGAAAATGCTTGGCAATAAAGTTCGATAGGGATATTGTGAGGATTAAATGAAATTAGTGTGTATGAGCTATTTACTTTACCCACTTATTTGGTGATTAGTTGAGGCAAATATGAAGAATATGTGAAGTTCTCCCTCACATGACTGTGAGGTTGGGATGTTATCCATGGTCATAAACTACCTGCCTCTTGAGAGTATAGAAACCCCAGTCCTAATGCGCCCCCACCCAGGCCAATCTGAGTCACTTTGCTGGAAAGTTTTGGAGGGGCTGTGTCTTCCCTCAAGCAGAAATAATTTATCTTTGGCTAAATTGAATTAGAGAGACCAGGGCCTTTCAAATGGCCTCTGCATTCTGTCATTGCTGCAAAGGGAAAGATGAGTCTTTGGACCCTAAATAGAGGCTCTGACTTGACTGGCACCAGTGGCCACCCACTGCTCCACAGCGTCATCTCACAACCCTGATGTGGCATAACTCTGTGCACAGCTCCTGAGTAAGAATAATCAATTAATCATTTAGAATGATTGTACAGGAAGGGCAATATGTGAGAGCAGGCTGGTAAAAATTTTTGAAATTCTTGCCATGTAATTTTCCTACAAACAGGTAAGTAGAGTACACTATTAGCTAGTTACTTTGGATGGCATAAAAGTAAGATGATCATAAAATTTATCATCCAATATGGGACAATTTTGAGAGTGCAAGGGGACAGTAATACTAATTATTCCAGGATAGCAGGAATAAACCTAACTACTCTAGCGGCAAAATGGGATACGTGTTCACCCCAGGCACAGATCCTCAGGAAGATTAATTACTCTTACTGATTTTTAATACTTTTTTTTTTTGAGAAGGTCAGGACTGTGTCTCAAAAGTAATAATACACTAGTGTTTCTTTGCCATAGTGACAGCAAATGTACTATTTTGGATCTTCCCTCTGTCATGTGAAAGAACCTGTGCTTGGCCTTACAGGTAGCACAAATTTGTCTAAGACATGACCCCAGGCCTCCAGGAACTTATGATTGAGCAGAAAAAAGAATCCATGAACCTGAAGGGGGGCAGTGTCCTGTGAGTCTCAGAGCAGCAGGCACTCTTCTGCAATCTGGAAAAGGCACCTTAGCCGGCCCTGTAGGTCTGGGTGAGATGAAGCTGCTGCAGAATCGAGAGAAGGTTTGGGTAGGAGAAGATGAACAAAGGCTCGCAGACCCCAAATCCTGGCTGGGATTGGGGAGTGATGAGCAGTTGACTGTCCTTCATGCAAGTGTTTCAGGGATAGACTGAAGGTGTGGATTGGGGCCAAGTGGTGGAAAGTTGTGACTGCCACAATTTCAATTTCCTCTTAGCCCTACCATCTCAGAGGACAGGTGAGAAAAAGTTCTGTCACACAGCTCAGGGCAGGGCTTCTGCCTAAGCAGACTATGTGGCAGGTTTTCAGGAGCACACCCATCCTAGTGGGACTAGGGACTAATGTTTACACCCCAAATGTGACACTGGAAGGACATCCTTCTCTCCTCTAAGTGAGTCTATCTTTACAGTTATGTAAATATGATGAGCGGGGAAAAACACAAGAAAGCCTTCCGATGCCTTGGTCCTTTGGAGACTGACCAGGGAAAAAGGGGGAACTTCCTTCTGGTCATAGTTTCCCATTTATCATCGGTCTTAAGCAAAAATCAGCCCAGAATGTTGGCAGTGAAGAGGTTTGGGGAAAGTATTCCTAATAGAGTCTTCTGGAAACTGATTTGGAACAGATACAGAACTTTCACTAGTGGGCCTCAAAGAGGGGAGCAGACCCAGCAAGGAAGAGGTAGTGCCCTGTTGCCACGGACCACACCACAGTGGTGGCCATGGGGTCCTTTCCCTTCTGGGGCTGTCTGTGCACAGTTCTACCTCTAATTAAGAGGGGCAAGCCTGGTTCTCCTGGAAACAGGCTCAGAGGTGATAATTCATTAGGAAGTTTCTTTGTTCATCCTTGGACCACCTCTGTGCAGGCAGGGGTGAGGGCAGCAGGACCAGGCGATGGGAAAAGTAGGGCTGTGATGTAGTCCCATCAGAAGCTTCTATGGATCCCATGACAAGCTCTGGACTGGGGTGGCTCTTCAGAGTTGTCCCATTCCAAGAAAAGGGGGCCAAACTTTTGGATTCCCACCTTATCTCCACAGACCAATCTTACTTGCAGAATGCCCCAGAGAGGAGGCCTAGCCTTGGATGAGGCAGCCCTCTTCAGCTTACAGCAATGCCAGGAGAAGGCCTCAGCTGAGAGTTGGCAGCTACTAACACTCCCAGAGCCTAGGGGTGAGTGTTATAGCCCTGAGCGGGGAATCTAGCCCAGCTACCATAGCATACCGCACCGAGTAGTTCCCAGACCTGAGCAATAGTGCATCAGAATCACCTGGACAGCTTTTAAAATGCAGACTCCTGGGCTCTACCTCTAATGTTTCAAACTCATTAAGTCTAGGGTAGAGCACAAGAATTTCTAACAAGTTCCCAGGCAATGATGATCTGGGAACCCCACTTTGAGAATGGCTCTACATCAGGCCTTTAGGATCTCATGCTCAGGCACAGATAGCTCACCAATCCTTTAAAAAATATATAGCTAACAGACACTTAAATCTGTACGTGGCAAAGCTGAACCAGGCATCTTTTATTATCTGTAAGATCCTAGGTTTCTACTTCTTTAAGTGATAGTTTAGTGACCAGAAAAGAAATTTCTGTTGCAAGTCAGCATTTACTTGGAGGGCTTCAGGTCTCAGTGTCATAAATAATCCCCATTTTCCATAGGCCAGTAGCTGCTACTTGAAATTGTTATGAGCAATTTTTTCCTTAACCATAAGCAGCCATAGTCGCCTAGAAAAGAGAAAATGATTGCCCAGCACACCAAAGTTCTCCCTACAGCTGTGTCTGTGCTAATCCCTATCAATTCTTCTGTAGAACCAACTCTCTTAACCGCCACTCCCACTGTCACTGTGTAGTCCCTTTTAAAAGGACCAGGCCCTCTGTGGACTGCGGCCTCCATAACTGGTTTAATGGTGGATGGAGACCCCAGGATTTCTATTTGAAGCTGAGGGTTAAGAGCCCTTTCCTCTCTAATAGTGATGATCTGAGCCTCAGTGACATCGGAGGTGCCTGTGGCCATGTCTTTTGTTCAGTGAAGAAGTCTATTGGCAACAGGGGAAAGTGAGAGCAATAAGTAGAGAGAAATAGAGATGAGCAGCAATGTGTCTAGCTACGTCTCTGCCCTTCTTGGTTATAAGAGTCAATAAATCCTCCCTTTCCTTAGGTAAGTCAAGTTAGGTTGCTGCCACTTGTAATCAAATGAGTCTGGCCAGGCACGGCGGCTCACACCTGTAATCCTAGCACTCTGGTAGGCCGAGGCAGGTGGATTGCTTGAACTCATGAGTTTGAGACCAGCTTGAGCAAAAAAGCAAGACCCCGTCTCTACTACAAATAGAAAAACTGAGGCAAGAGGATCTCTTTAGTCCAAGAGTTAGAGGTTGCTGTGAGCTATGATGCCACAGTACCCTGTTCAGGGCAACAGCTGAGACTGTCTCAAAAACAAAACAAAACAAAACAAAAACAATCAAATGAGTCCTATTATTGTTTCCTTTAAAAGCAAATACTATAGGCCAGGTGCAGTGGCTCATATCTGCAATCTTAGCTTTCTGGGAGACAAAGGCAGGAGGATTATTTGAGCTTAGAAATAAAAAAATACTAAATAAATTTAGAAATACTAAAAATAGAAAAATTAGCCAGGCTTGGTGGTGTGTGTCCATAGTCCTGACTCCATAGGTGGCTGAAGCAGGCGGATTACTTGAGGCCAGGACTTTGAGGTTGCAGTGAGCTAGGATGATACCACTGCACTCTACCCAAGGCAACAAAGCAAGACTCTCTGTCTCAATAAATAAATAAGAAAAGCAAATATGTACATATTTATTATGGAAAGCAGAATACATAGACCCAATTTTCAATCCTAACAACTTAATCACAGAAAAAGTAGACAGAAAACTCTGGTAAGGCCTGGGTAGCCATGCTGCAGTAGGAATCTTTTAAAGCTTGGTTTGCTGAGAGAATCCTGTGAAGGAGAATGAAGCTAGGAATGAGACAGAAATAGAGCCACAAGTGAATGGTCACTTCCAGAAGTCACAACAGAGGAAGAATCATATTTATAATGGTAAGAAGGCCAAATGTTCCCATTTCACAGCTTTGCCAAGGGTTAGCCCACAGATGAGAGCTGGAACCTTTCCAGTGACCTGGGAGCAGCTTTGAGGGGTCAGGTACATTTCCTTCCTTACTTCCTTCCTTCCTTCCTTCCTTCCTTTCTTTTTTTTTTTCTAGGTTCATTGAGGGTACAAAGAAGTAGGTTTCACTGATTGCATTTGTTAGGTAAAGTCCGTCTTCTAATTGTGTCCCACCCCCAAGAGGTGTGCCATATACCTTAACCCCTCATTCTCCTCTGTCCTCCCCTTCCCCCCGCTCTCTCATTCCCCCCACCCCCCACCTTGAATTGATTTGAGTTTTTCTCTTATGAGGGTATGTATTAGACAGCCCAGGAAGCTACCTTTGCCACTGAAGAATGTTATAGCAAAGCATATCACAGTTAAATTTTATTTATATTGAAATTAACATTTATATTCTTTTGACAGTTCACCCAAAGGTGAGATGGTGGGTTTCATCATTTTTGTTGTTTGTCACCAAAATCCCCTACACTTCCATGGTCAAGATACTGTATGGAACTTTTCCAATCAAACATTGTTAACTCAGATTCCATTAATCCAAGCTTCTCTTGTAACTCACACAATGTCTATATTATACTTACGTTATAAAAAGTACAAGTAAAAAGAAGTTTGAAATAATTTCTTACTTTACCAATTCCTGGGTCTCCTTCGCAAGTAAAGAAAATGTTGTCTAAAAATGTATAATGTTTTCAAACAAGGACTCAGAAATTATAAATATCTCCATGACAATTTTACCACTGTGTCCAGTAATCAAGTCTTGAATATTAAAAGAGTTTTATGTTTAGAAGGCATTAATATGTAGGACAAGCCTGTTGTGAATAACTTTTACATGAATAGTCTTCATTAATCATTTCCTTCTTTATTTATAATATGCACTATATTAAAAATAACCAAACATGGGTAACCCTTTACAGACCCCTTTCATTGTATTGGAAGCTTTCCTGTCTATCCTCTATTTCCTATCTATACTCAATAAACTATTGCTCTATCATTTTTTTTATTTTTTTATTGTTAAATCATAACTGTGTACATTTGTGCAATCAAGGGGTACAATGTGCTGGTTTCATATACAATCTGAAATATTCTCATCAAACTGTTCAACATAGCCTTCATGGCATTTTCTTAGTTATTGTATGTAGACATTTGTATTCTGCATTTAGTAGGTTTCGCCTGTACCCATTCTACGATGCACTCTAGGTGTGGCCCCACCCAATACTCTCCCTCCACCTTGACTTCCCCCCTCCCTTCCCTCCCTTGGCCCTTTCCCCACAGTCTTGTGCTATAGTTGGGTCATAGCCTTCATATGAAAGCTATAAATTAGCATCATAGTAGGGCTGAGTACATTGGATACTTTTTCTCCCATTCTTGACATACTTTGTTAAGAAGAATATGTTCCAGCTCCATCCATTTAAGCATGAAAGAGGTAAAGTCTCCATCTTTCTTTAAGGCTGCATAATATTCCATGGTGTACATGTACCACAGTTTCCTAGTCCATTCGTGGGTCAACGGGCACTTGGGCTTCTTCCATGACTTAGCAATTATGAATTGGTCTGCAATAAACATTCTGGTACAGATGTCTTTGTTATGTTGTGATTTTTGGTCTTCTGGGTATATACTTAGTAAAGGAATTATAGGATCGAATGGCAGGTCTATTTTTAGGTTTCTAAGTATTCTCCAAACATCCTTCCAGAAGGAATGTATTAGAGTGCATTCCCACCAGCAGTGTAGAAGTGTTCCCTTTCCTCCACATCCATGCCAACATCTCTGGTTTTGGGATTTTGTTATGTGGGCTACTCTTACTGGGGTTCGGTGATATCTCAAAGTAGTTTTGATTTGCATTTCTCTGATGATTAAGGATGATGAGCTTTTCTTCATGTGTCTGTAGATTGTGCATCTGTCTTCTTTAGAGAAATTTCTCTTAAAGTCCTTTCCCCACCCTGAGATGGGATCACTTGTTCTTTTCTTGCTAATACGTTTGAGTTCTCTGTGGATTCTGATTATTAGACCTTTATCGGAGGTATAACCTGCAAATATTTTCTCCCATTTTGAGGGCTGACTGCTTGCTTTACTTACTATGTTCTTGGCTGTGCAGAAGCTTTTTAGTTTTATCAGGTCCCAGTAATGTATTTTTGATACTGCTTCAATTGCATGAGGAGTCCTCCTCATAAAATATTCACCCAGGCCGATTCTTTCAAGAGTTTTCCCTGCACTTTCTTCAAGTATTTTTATAGTTTCATGTCTTAAATTTAAATCTTTTATCCAGTGAGAGTCTATCTTAGTTAATGGTGAAAGGTGTGGGTCCAGTTTCAGTCTTTTACAGATCACCAGCCAGTCCACCCAGCACCATTTGTTAAATAGGGAATTTTTTCCCCACTGAATGTTTTTAATTGGCTTGTCAAAGATCAAATAACGGTAAGTAGCTGGATTCATCTCTTGGTTCTCTATTCTGTTCAAGGCATCTACTTCTCTGTTTTTGTGCCAGTACCATGCTGTTTTGATCACTATTGATTTATAGTTCAGTCTCAGGTCTGGTAGAGTGATTCCTCCTGCTTTGTTTTTATTTCTCAGTAATGTTTTGGCTATTCAAGGTTTTTTCTGATTCCATATAAAATGAAGTATTATTTTTTCAAGATCTTTAAAATATGACAATGGAACTTTAATAGGAATTGCATTAAAATTATATATTGCTTTGGGTAGTATGGACATTTTAACAATGCATCATGGTATATTTTTCCATTTGGTAACATCTTCAGCTATTTCTTTTCTTAAAGTTTCATAGCTCCCTTTATAGAGATCTTTCACGTCCTTTGTTAGATAAACTCTCAAATATTTCATCTTCTTTGGCACTACTGTGAAAGGAATAGAGTCCTTGACTGTTTTTTTTGGCTTGGCTATTGTTGGTATATATAAAGGCTACAGATTTATGGGTGTTGATTTTATAGCCTGAGACACTGCTGTATTCCTTGATCACTTCTAAAAGTTTTGTAATAGAATCCCTAGTGTTTTCCAGATATACAATCATGTCATCTATGAAGAGTGAAAGTTTGATCTCTTCTGACCCTATGTAGATACCCCTGATCGCCTTTTCTTCCCTAATTGCAATGGCTAAAACTTCCATTGCAATGTTAAAGAGCAATGGAGACAATGGGCAACCTTGTCTAGTTCCTGATGTAAGTGAAAATGATTTCAACTTAACTCAATTCAATACAATATTGGCTGTGGGTTTGCTGTAGATGGCCTCTATTAGTTTAAGAAATGTCCCTTTTATACCAATTTTCTTAAGTGTTCTGATCATGAAGGGATGCTGGATATTATCAAAAGCTTTTTCTACATCAATGGAAAGAATCATATGGTCTTTAATTTTTAGTTTGTTTATGTGCTGAATTACATTTATAGATTTACATATATTGGACCAGCCTTGAGACACTGGGATAAATCCCACTTGGTCATGGTGTATAATTTTTGATGTGTTGTTGGATTCTGTTCGTTAGAATCTTATTGAGTATTTTTGCATCAATATTCATTAGTGATATTGGTGTATAATTTTATTTTCTTGTTGGTCTTTCCCTAGTTTGTGGATCAAGGTGATGTTTGCTTCGTAGAATGTGTTGGGTAATATTCCTTCTTTTTCTATATTTTGGAAGAAGTTTAGTAATATAGGTAGTAGTTCTTCTTTAAAGGGTAGAATTCTGATATAAAGCCATCTGGTCCTGGGCTTTTCTTTTTAGGAAGATTTTGTATAGTTGATGCTTTTTGAGAACTTGATATAGGCCTGTTCAACATTTCCAATTCATTCTGGCTAAGTCTTGGTAGGTGATGTATTTCTAGGTATTGGTCGATTTCTTTCAGATTTTCATATTTCTGAGAGTAGAGTTTCTTATAGTATTTGTTAAGGATTTTTTGAATGTCTGAGAGGTCTGTTGTTATTTCATTGTTACCATTTCTGATTGATGAAATTAGGGATTTTACTGTTTTTTTTTCTGGTTAGGTTGGCCAAAGGTTTATCTATTTAATTGATCTTTTCAAAAAAACAACTTTGGGATTTATTGATTGGTTGTGTAATTCTTTTGTTTTCAATTTCATTTAATTCTGCTCTGATTTTGGTTATTTCTTTTCTTCTGGTGGGTTTGGGGTTGGAATGTTCTTCCTTCTCCAGTTGCTTGAGATGTCCCATTAAGTTATAACTTCCTCTCTTTCCATTTTCTTGAGGAAGGCTTGCAGTGCTATAAATTTCCCTCTTAGGACTGCCTTTGCAGTATCCCAGAGGTTCTGATAATTTGTGTCTTCATTGTTGTTTTGTTTCAAAAATTTGCTGATTTTCTTCTTAATCTTGTCTATAACCCATCTATCCTTCAGCATAAGGTTGTTTAGCTTCTATGTTTTTGTATGGGTATGCAGGTTCCTATTGTTATTGCATTCAACTTTTATTCCATGATGGTCTTTTATTCCATGACGCAAGGAGTAATTTCTGCTTTTTTTTTTCTTTATTTTTTATTTTGCTGAGGTTAGATTTGTGGCCTAGGATGTCGTCGATTTTGGAGTATGTTCCGTGGACTGATGAGAAGAATGTGTATTCAGTTTTGTTGAGATGAAATGTTCTGTAGATGTCTGTTACGTCCAGATGTTGAATGGTTAAGTTTAAATCTAGAATTTCTTTGCTTACCTTCTTTTTGGAGAATCTATCCAGCACTGCTAAGGGGGTGTTAAAATCTCCAACTACTATGGAACTGGAGGAAATCATGTTGCTCATGTCTGTTAGAGTTTCTCTTATAAATTTAGGTGCGTTCTGGTTGGGTGCATAAATATTAATAATTGAAATCTCATCATATTGATTATTACCTTTAACAAATATGAAGTATTCATCCTTATCCTTCCTTATTTTGGTTGGTTTAAAGCCTATTGTGTCTGCGAATAGGATTGCAACTACTGCTTTTTTCTGCTTTCCATTTGCCTGAAGTATAGATGACCATCCCTTCACCTTGAGTCTATATTTGTCTTTTAATGTAAGATGCGATTTTTGTATGCAGCAGATATCTGGCTTGAGTTTTTGTATCTAGTCAGCCAACCTATGCCTCTTTAGATGACAATTTAAACCACTCACATTAATTGAGAATATTGATAAGCCTTTTGAGAGTCCGGTGGACATTTTTAATCCTTTTGTGACTCTGGAAGTTGGAATTTGATCAAAATTTTCTGGGTGGGTTTACTTTTGTGGTGGAGGGTTATGTTGGTCTTTATGTAGAATAGGTCTGCTTTCTACATATATCTTGGAGAGGTGGTTTAGTTGTGGCAAATTTCTTCAGCATGTGAATGTCGTTGAAGTATTTGATTTCTCCATCATAAATGAAACTCAGTTTAGCTGGGTACAGGATCCTGGGTTGAAAGTTATTTTGTTTTAGGAGATTAAAAGTTGATGACCACCCTCTTCTAGGTTGAAAGGTTTCAGCAGAGAGATCTGCAGTTATTCTAATATTCTTCCCCTTGTAGGTGATAGTTTTCTTTCATCTGGCTGCTTTCGGAATTTTCTCCTTCATATTAACTTTAGTGAAGTTGATTATAATGTGTCTGGAAAATGTCTTATTTGGGTTAAATTATTCTGGAGTTCTGAAACTGTTTGCTATCTGAATTTCAGAATCTCTTGGCATGTCCGGAAAGTTCTCCTTCATAATCTCATGGAGAAGAGACTCTATGCCTTGTGAAGCCACTTCGTCGTTTTCGGGGATCCCTATAAGACGACTATTGGTTTTCTTCGAATTATCCCAGAGCTCTCTGAAAGAGTGATCTGTTTTTGCCCTCCATTTCTCTTCCTCTTTGAGAGGTTGGGAGCATTGAAAAGCTTTGTCTTCAATGTCAGAAATCCTTTCTTCTGCTTGCTCTGTTCTGTTACTGAGGGATTCTTCTGTGTTTTTCAGATCTTTGAGGGCTGCAACTTCTTGTCTCAATGTGTCAAAATCTTTGGTCATTTGATCTTTGAATTCATTGAATTCTTGAGACATCTTTTGGGTTACTGCTTGGAATTCTAATTCAATCTTATTTGCTATCCAGATTCTGAATTTGATTTCTAACATCTCATCTATTTGTTTGTGCATGGGATCTTGTGCTGTGTCTGCCCCATTGTTCCTTGGGGGAGTTGATCTACTCTGATTATTCATATTGCCAGAGTTTTTCTGTTGATTTCTCCTCATGATTATCTTTCACCATTGCCTCTGGCCATCCTCAGGGTTGGGGAGGTGTCTCTTCAAGATTAGACCCCAGCTAGATCACTATATTTTTGCTGGATCTTTGTAGGGAGTGACCCTTTGTAGTTCCTCTGGGGCTGCCCCAGCCAGGGAGCTCCGGAGTACACACCCGGATCCAGCAACAGGGTGGGGGGTGGTGCACACGGTCCTGGGAGTGCCTGGCGCCCAGTGACTTTGGCACAGAGAGCCCAAGGCTCCAGAAGTCTCTGGTCAGGAGAAGGGCTCTGCGCAGAGGCAGGGCGGGCTCCAGAGGGAACACAGCTACCAGAGTCTCTGGCCAGATGAGTGGGCCAGTGTGGAGGCAGGAAGGATACAGGAGAGAAGACGCGGGTTGCGCGGCTCCTGCAGCTCCTGGTCAGGGCGTGTGGAGGCCCGGTGTGTGCAGGTCGCAGGTTGGGGGTCGTGGCACAGCTCTTACTGAGGTCCAGTTGGGCACCGATCGCAGTCACGGTGCAGTTCTTACAGAGGTCTGGGCAGACACCGATCTCAGGCGGGTGTAGTTCTTACAGAGATCTGGTAATTCTTTCCATATTAAATTATCTTGGTACCCTGTGAACTGTTTTGTTGTTTTTGGACCTGGCACTCAGTTGAACTGCCTTGGGGATAGCTTGAGCAGGAGTGTGGAGAACTTTGGGTGTTGTCTAGGGTCCCAGTCGAACTGGAACAAAGCTCATATTGTTCGGCTGTGGGCGGCAGAGAGCATTGACGAATTCATTGAATTCTTGAGACATCTTTTGAGTTACTGCTTGGAATTCTAATTCGATCTTCTTTGCTATCCAGATTCTGAATTTGATTTCTGACATCTCAGCTATTTGTTTGTGCATGGGATTGTGTGTTGTGTCTGCCCCATTGTTCCTTGGGGGAGTTGATCTACTCTGATTATTCATATCGCCAGAGTTTTTCCTTTGATTTTGTCTCATGACTGTTTTTCACCATTGCCTCTGGCTGTCCTCAGAGTTGGGGTGGTGTCTCTCAGAGATTAGACCCGGGAGGATCACTCTATTGTTGCTTGATCTTTGTAGGGAGTGACCCTGTGTAGCTCTTCTGGGGCTGCCCCAACCAGGGAGTTCTGGTTGTGGGTTCAGCTCCGGAGTGTGACACACCCAGATCCAGCAACAGGGTGGGGGGTGGTGCACACGGTTCTGGGAGTGCCTTGTGCCCAGGGACTTTGGCACAGAGAACCCAAGACTCCAGCAGTCTCTGGCCAGGAGAAGGGCTCCTTGCAGAGGCAGGGAGGGCTCTGGAGGGCATGTGGCTACCAGAGTGCCTGACCAGAGGAGCGGGTGGTGCGGAGGCAGGGAGGGTGCAGAAGGGAGGACGCACTGTTGCATGGCTCCCAGAATTTCTGGTCAGGGTGTGGGGAGGCCTGGTGGGTGAGGTAGCCGGTCCTGGCGCAGCTCTTACCGCGGTCTGGGAGGGTGCCGGGTCCAGTGCAGCTCTTTCGGAGGTCTGGGAGGGTGCCAATTGTGGGTCCTGGCGCAGCTCTTCCTGAGTTCCGGGTGGGTGCCAATCACAGGTCCCGGCACAGCTCTTCTGGAGGTGGGAGGGTGCCGATTTATTTTTTATTTTTTGAGACAGAGTCTTACTCTGTTGCCCAGGCTAGAGCCCTGGCATCATCATAGCTCGCCACAACCTCAAACCTTGGGCTCAAGTGATCCCCATGCTTCAGATTCTGGAGTAACTAGGACTATAAGGGCTGTCTTAACACCCAGCTAATTTTTCTATTTGTAGTAGAGACAGGACTGGTCTGGAACTCCTGAGCTCAAACAAATCACCCACCTCAGCCTCCCAGAGTGCCAGATTATAGGCATGTGCCACCACATGGACTTCAGGTGTGACTTACTATTTAAATCAAGTTTTTTATGGAAAAATGTATGTCTAAATTCAAGTAGTCAATTTCCTGGAACAGTGCATAACCATTGCAGAAGTTTACCAGTGGAACACTAAAATTCTAATGTGGAAACAAGGCAGTTGCATGAATTTCTACTGAAGGGGAAGTCCACACACAGCAGGTAAGGGAATCCAACAGTAACTGGTGAGCTGGGAGGAGAATGCCCCCTGTCAGAAGCTCACAGCCTCACTTCAGGGTTTAGAGGCTGGGAGGAGAGTGCCCCCTGTCACCAGCCCACAGCCTCACTTCAGGGTTCAGAGACTGGGAGGAGAGTGCCCCCTGTCACCTGCTCACAGCCTCACTTCAGTGCTCAGGGGCTGGGAGGAGAGCGCCCCCTATCAGCAGCTCACAGACCCACTTCAGGTTTCAGAGGCTGAGAGGAGAGCGCCCCCTGTCACCTGCTCATAGCCTCACTTCAGGGTTCAGAAGCTGAGAGGAGAGTGCCCCCTGTCACCAGCCCACAGCCTCACTTCTGGGTTCAGAGACTGGGAGGAGAGCGCCTCCTATCACCTGCTCACAGCCTCACATCAGTGCTCAGGTGCTGGGAAGAGATCGCCCCCCTGTCACCCACTCACAGCCTCACTTCAGGGTTCAGTCCCAGAATTTGGGTCACTCTCATTATCTCCTCAGTATTATCGTTCCCTACTTTCTCCTTATTCCTGCTGTGTTGTAGTGCCTATCTTCTGTCAGGAGTGGCATTAAATCTGTAAATACTTTTTTGCCAGACTATTTGGAACATTAAGTTATGCAAATGCTAATTAATAATAACAAAGACAAAACTTCCCAAGTTAGGACTTGCATCCTTAATGAATTTCTGTGGGGGAAAGGGCGGCCCAGATTCAAAAACTTTAATTTCCATGGAAATAATAATAGCTACTATTTACTGAACATTTATTTCCTGCCAGACAGTACTCTGAATACTTTACAAGTGTTTATTTATCTTCACAGTGAGCCTATGAGGAAGGAAAAATTTTCTACATGAGAAAACCAAGTTATAAGAGAGGACAGCCTGTTCCCAAGGTGATAAAATTGGAGGGAAGATCTGGACAGTCTCTTCAACATACAGTGCTGGGTGGCTTGGCACAGTGGCTCACACCTGTAATCACATCTGTAATTCTGGGAGGCCAAGGCAGGTGGATTGCCTGAGCTTACAGGTTTGAGACCAGCCTGAGGCAGAGCAAGACCTCATCTCTAAAAAAATAGCTGAGTATTGTTGGTGGGTACCTGCAGTCCCAGCTACTTGGGAGACTGAGGCAAGAGAATAGCTTAAGCCTAAGAGTTTGAGGTTGCTGTGAGATATGATGCCATGGCACTCTACCAAGGGCAACACAATGAGACACTGTATCAAAAAAAAAAAAAAAAAAAAAAAAGGTGCTAGGAGAATTGGACATCCATTTGCAGAGGAACAAAATGAGACCCCGACTTCTCACCATATATAAAAGTCAAATGAAAATGGATTAAAGGAAGGTTAGGGTGGCTCACTCCTGTAATCCTAGCACTCTGGGAGGCCAAGGCAGGTGGACTGCTTGAGCTCAGGAGTTTGAGACCAGCCTGAGCAAAAGGGAGATCTGTCTCTACTAAAAATAGAGAGGTGGGCGTGGTGGCTCACTTCTGTAATCCCAGCACTTTGGGAGGCCAAGGTGGGTGGATCACTTAAGCTCATGAGTTCAAGACCAGCTTGAGCTAGATCACGAGCCCATCTCTAAAAATAGTGGGGCATTGTGGCAGGCACCTGTAGTCCCAGCTACTCACGAGGCTGAGGCAAGAGAATAGCTTGAGCCCAAAAGTTAGAGGTTCCTGTGAGCTGTAATGCCAGGGCACTCTACTGGGGATGACAAAGTGAGACTGTTTCAAAAAAAATAATAAAATAAAAATAGAAAAACTGAGACAAGAGGATCACTTGGCCCCAAGAACTTGCTGTTGCTATGAACCACAGCACTCTACTGAGGGCTACAAAGTGAGACTCTGTCTCCAAAATAATAATAATAATAATGATAATAAATAAAGGACAAATGGGATCACATCAGGCTAAAAAACTTCTGCACAGTACAGGAAACAATCAACAAAGTGAAGAGAGAACCCACAAAATGGGAGAAAATATTTGCAAACTACCCATCTGACAAGGGATTAATATCTAGAATACGTAAGGAGCTAAAAAAACATTCAGCAGAAAAATAAGCTGATTAAAAATGGGCAATAGATTTGAATAGACATTTCTCAAAAGAAGACACACAAATGGCCAACATATATATGAAAAAATGCTGAAAATCATTAGTTATCAGAGAAGTGCAAATCAGAACTATAAGACAGCCTCTCACCTCAGTTAAAATGGCTTTTATCGAAAAGACAGACAATAACTAATGCTGGTGAGGATATGGAGAAAGAAAAACACTTTTACACTGTTGGTGAGAATGTAAATTAATGCAAACATTTTGGAGAACAGTATGGAGATCCCTAAAAAAACTAAAAATAAAATTACTACGTGACTCAGCTATTCTACTGCTTGGTTTACATCCAAAAGAAAGAAAATCAGCATATCAAAAAGAGATCGGAACTCCCATGATTATTGCTGCACTGTTCACAACAGCCAAGATTTGGAATCAAAAGAGGAATCCATCAACAAATGTGGTATTTATACACAATGCAATATTATTCAGCCATAAAAATGAATGAAAGCCTATCATCTGCAGCAACATGGGTGGGATTGGAGAATATTATGTTAAGTGAAATAAGCCAAACACAGAAGGACAAATGTTCTCACTCATACGTGGAAGCTAAAAATTAAAACAATTGATCTCATGGAGATAGACAGTGGAATTATGGCTACCAGAGGCTGAGAAGGGTAGCGGCAAGGGGTAGGATAAAGTGGTTAATGGAATAGTTAAAGGAAACAAAATACAGTTAGAACAAACAACATCATATATTTGATAGCCCAACAGGATGACTATAGTCAACAATATGTTATTGTATTTTTAAAACAACTAAAAGAGTGAAATTAGAATGTCCCTAACACATGGAAATAATTAATGTTGGTGATGATGGATATGCCAGTTAGGCTGATTAAATTATTGCACATTGTATGCCTATATCAAAACATCACATGCACCCATAAATATGTATAACTATTATGTACCCATAATAATTTAAAACAAAAAATTCAAAAAATAAAACATGATAAATGCTTGAGGCAATGGATATTCCAGTTAGCCTCATTTGATCATTACACACTATATACTTGTATCAAAATTTCACAAGTACTTTATAAATACCGTATATAGTCGAGTATAAGCCGAGTTTTTGTGCCGAAAATTTGTGCCAAAATATCTGAACGCGGCTTATACTCGGGTCATACAGGTTATTTGATTCAGTGCGCTTAGCTTAACAGGTAATCAAGCTAAATCACAAAGGTTAAAATCCTTCAAAACTGGATTCCTCCTCCTCATCATCTGTATGTCTAAACAGAGCTTCAGCTGTATCTGATGTGAGGGTATCAGCATTTAACCTACTGATTCCTCAATTATTGTAATTGTTTTGGGTATATATTTTTATTTTTAAAATTTACCAGTGGCTGCTGCATTTTCCACCTCGGCTTATACTCGAGTCACTAAGTTTTCCCAGCTTTTAGGGTAAAATTAAGGGCTTATACGCGGGTCGGCTTAAACTCGAGTATATAGGTACTATTAACAACTCCTAACATATGATTGATTGCACTGTATCAGCTAGTACAGCCTCTTGTTATTATAGTACATTTAATAAATAAAAAAAATGCTTTTTAAGTATCCATATCAACTTGTATCATGATGCACTATGCTAACTTTGATTTATAGTACCTCTCTAAAAAACTACTGGTGCCATATTAAATAAATGTTTGCACCCATTTTAAAATTAGCAACAAAACAAAGCTGCACAAACCAAACGACACAGATTCGTGTTCTCCATTTTCAGTCAAAATGAGCATTTACATGTTGTCGGATTTGTTGTTGCTATATTTTGAGTTTATTGCCTCCCTAGCGAATTTGAGGAATCCATGCTGCATCTTTTATAGAAACTAAGGTAAATTATGTCTTATCCATTATAAATTTGTATGGAGAACCATGTAAATGAAAAGTGAGTAAGCACAGAATGAGAATCACTTTTCCCAAGGTGTGTTTAAGAGAGAATAGGATGACTGAATGGAATCAGGTGAAAGAGTAGTGACTTCCGATATACTGGCGGATAATTTTTTTTTTAAGGTTTAAAATACAGAAAACATTCTCATTCTCTGAGTTCTAACCTAATTCAGATAAAAGCAATAAGCAATGTAAATGGTACAGGTTATCAACACTATAATTTTCAGGGAGTAGGCAGTATTGTTTTGCCCAAGAGAAATTGCACCTTTGCTCAAGGCCTAGAGAAATCAGGGTTTCAGGGATGGTAAAGGTGAAGCTGGGACAATTGCTAATAGAAAACCTCAGTTTGAAAGATCAGATGTCACTGAGTTCTTCTATATCTTTTTCTATACTTGTAACATTTATTGCGTTATTTACCAGTTAGATTGCTTTGTTTACATAGATGTTTTATCTCGCAAAATAATAGCCCAAGTTATGGAGAGTCCATTTAAAGAGAATATTTTCCTTCTTAATAATTTAAAAAATAAAATTTCACACTCAGGTCTAACAAAATGAGTCATAATGCTTATGAAAAATACAATAAAGTATACATTTTTATTATTCTTTCCATGCTATTTGTCACTAATGAAATACATGCTAGTCTATTCAGGCTATGCTCATGTAATATGAAAGAGCAATTTCTTCCAAAGAACCTGTTGGCTACTCAACAGTGAGTTAACAACTGTGGTGTCCTGGGTAGCTCTACTTGGATTGATACTTTTAAGGTTCAGGTATGGTTGCAGAAGGTAAATTAGAAAAAAAAATCATTCACAGGTTCCTTGTGAAATCTTAAACAGAATCAGAAGGGAATAGCCATTTCTATTTAATGATTGTAAATATTAATATGTTTTGGCTAATCCATGTGTCTAAAGAGGCAAGACATCACTTTATTTTCCTATCAGCTCTATTGACATGAATGAGTAAAATGACTCCTGATTGTTTTCCATCGAGAAATCTGTGTGGTTTCTTCTCTGTCATAACTGGATATGAGATAAAAACAAGGGATTAACAGAAATCTCTATTATCAAAAAAGTGATCTAGAAAATAATTAAAACCCGTTCTGATCCTATGTCAGATAAAAACAATTGAATTACTCCATGTAACCTAAAATAGGTAATAAAATCATCAGGTGAGTTCATACCTATGCTTTTCTCTTTTAAAACTGTAGGATAATTACAAATAATCCACCAACCTCTTTCCCACTTCCAAATAAATAAAAGCTGGGGAATATGTCAACGGGAGAAGAATTGGATTGGAAAATGTTAAACCAATGACAAAAACTAGTGGGATAAATGGCTACTGAAAATTACAGCTAAGGTGGGAGAGATTTCAAGGATGTAAACCCTAAGGGTAATTTTCAAAAAATAAAACTAACCAAACCATTACACTCAAAAGGACTAAATTTTAAATCCTTACCAGCACCTACTAGTTGTATAATATTAGCTGAATTGCTTAATTTCTCTGAAGCTTAGTTTCCTTACAGAAAAGTCGAAATGAAAATATCTAATTTGTAAAGTTATCATGAAGGCTTGCTAAGTTCCCCTCCTTTTGTCCTTCCCTCCATCCTGATGTCTTGTTATTCTAGATGGAAAATCAAGGAGTATTAGAAAAATTAGAAGGTATCAGAAATTTATGGAAAAGCTGATCTCACACATACCTATTGCCAATAGGTATTTCAGAGAAACAGACCTTAATTGGGCATGAGAAATACAGTCACATAACATATAAACTGGAACTTTAGTAGACCAAAAACAGATTTGTAAGATATTTATAGTGTTTTTACACTGAGCTAAAAAGAACCATTTCATCCGTGAGGTGTGGTATTGGACAAGCAACTTGAAACTAAAAATTATTTTTACTTATCTGTGTAAGGTGAGGCAAACCATTTACCCCCTGAGTATCTTATTTCTGCAGTGCTTCATAGAATAATGTATAGTATTCCACAAAATAATGTATGAGAAAGTGATCTGTGAACTTTAATGAGATACCATATTTTCAGCTCCATTGACTGAATATCATCCATCAGGCCCTGTGTTAAAAGCATTGCGTAATATGTCATCTAACTTTCATTATCAACTTGTTGAGTAAATGGTACTATACTTATTATACAAACTAATAAACTGAGGCATAGGAAGATTATATCCATAGTAGCAGAGCTGACAAATTTCACACTCAGATTATCTTGCTGATTGCAAAAGCGGAATTCTTACCCCAAACACTCTTTTGTCCATAAAACAAATCTTATTATTCTATAATTCTGTATTTGGTATCACTATGATCAGTTCTGAAGTGCCCCCCTTGGCCATCTGGTGAGTGTAGTGATATCCAGCAATGTGGTATGTAGGACTTTTTTCTAGGATGAGTTCACAAACTTAATTGTCAAACTCTGTATATAAATAATACAATGACATTATTCACAAAGAATTGAATTCTGTGTCTTGCCAAGGACAAATCCATATGATCACACACCTCATCTCAACTGATCTGCTCATTGTACTTTCCATTTCCGACTAGCAGGTACAAACAGAGCAACTGACTTCACAGATCTCTGGGCTGTAATATATTTTAATCTTGTATATTATCTTTGCAAAAATCAAGAATTTGACAAGTCTATAGGTTCTAAAACAGTTGTACTTCTTTATGAAAAGGGAAAAATCTGTTCTCTGTTTATTCATACTCATATGCTGAACTATTCAAACCTCATGTAAGGGGGGCGGATATGAAAGTTCTGGATACATTAAAATATAAATGGAACACAAGCACTCCCCTGGGAGGAATTCACTTTACTTACAAAAAAAGAACACTACTTATGATAAAGATGATGTCCTTAAGAAGGCAGTGTGTGTCAAACAGAAAAAGCTAAAAGATACTCAGTAGGGAAGAATTTCCCCATTTATTTCATTCACATAAAGCCCTTTATATTTTTTTCAAATGTTTCATTCTATTTTTATTTAACAGCATTCATTCAGTGAGCTAAAGTTTACTTTCTTTTCCCTCTCCTGTTAAAAATTTGAGGCTATGGAAAAAGCTGTGGTGATATATATGAAAACAGGACACAGAGGTGGTGACACGGTGCAATTGACTTTACCTCATTTATAATGATCCAGTGACAGTCAAAAGCAACCAAATTAGTCTCCACAACCTAGAATAGAGAATAAAGCAGCTGTCAGTCAAAATTAATCATGCAAAACAAACCAAACTAAATGGACATACTTTGCGAATGAGAAAAAATGAATTACATGTTAGAAGGATTCTGTTGTTCAATTGAGGGTGGAAAATTATTAGTAAAACACCATGGAAGCATTTGTATTTGACATGTAGATGTATTGCAGACTTGCCAATTAAACTTGAAAATGTAATTCACCAAAAGTCCAGAAAACCAGGTTTCAAATATATATATTCATTTATTTTATCAATAGGGTGTGGTACTGGAGAAGCAACTTGAAAACCAGATACTCACATACACACACACACACACACACACACACACACACACACACACAATATAGTTTTGTGACTAGACCGATATGGAGTTCAAATCTCACATCACATCCTTATTGTAAATAAAATTTGATGACTTTTTTATTATCTACTTAATAAAAATATTTAAGTCTAGAAACTATAAAAATACTTAAAGAAAGTGCAAGGAAAACTCTTGAAGGAATTGGCCTGGGTGAATATTTTATGAGGAGGACTCCCCAGGCAATTGAAGCTGTATCAAAAATACATTACTGTGACCTGATCAAACTAAAAAGCTTCTGCACAGCCAAGAACATAGTAAGTAAAGCAAGCAGACAGCACTCAGAATGGGAGAAAATATTTGCAGGTTATACCTCTGATAAAGGTTTAATAACCAGAATCCACAGAGAACTCAAAATGTATTAGCAAGAAAAGAACAAGTGATCCCATCTC
>CAUYPK010037796.1:0-36834 GCA_963574355.1 Loris lydekkerianus | reverse complement strand
CTTGCCCAGCCTGCGATGGGATCACTTGTTCTTTTCTTGCTAATACATTTGAGTTCTCTGTGGAGTCTGGTTATTAAACCTTTGTCAGAGACATAACCTGCAAATATCTTCTCCCATTCTGAGGGCTGTCTGCTTGCTTTACTTACTGTGTTCTTGGCTGTGCGGAAGCTTTTCAGTTTGATAAGGTCCCAGTAGTGTATTTTTGATGCTACTTCAATTGCTGGGGGTTGGGGAGAGGTCCTCCTCATAAAAACTCACCCAGGCCGATTCCTTCAAGAGTTTTCCCTGTACTTTCTTCTAGTATTTTTATAGTTTCATGTCTTAAGTTTAAATCTTTAATCCAGTGTGAGTCTATCTTAGTTAATGGTGAAAGGTATGGGTCCAGTTTCAGTCTCCTACAGGTCACCAGCCAGTTCACCCAGCACCATTAGAATTCAGCCAATTTTAATAAATGACCTGTTATCATTTATTTTGGGTGTACCAAGAAAAATATTTTTAATTAAAAACAAATCAAATGTTGTCTTCTCATATAAGAATTTGAGTCATTTTCTTTTGTCTTTTAAAATTATCATTATTGTTACAGCAATTTGGATCTCAAAAATAAGTCATGCTCCTTGACGTGATTTAAATAATAAAAGTATTAAACTTATAACTCCAGTTGCAATGGCAAGCCTCACATTTCCTATATGTCTCTCCAAACTTTTTCTCTTGCCTTATACAATTTATATAAACACATGAGTTTTCTTTCTACATAACAGATATTATACAAATTATTCTATATCTTGTTTTCTTAAATTTAAGAATATGTGGTAGGCAACTAACCTAATCAAACATGTAGACAGGTCTCATTTTACAAAAACAATTGCCTTTTAGTAAATACTGGGTGTGCACTACAATTTATTCAACAAATTGCCTAAATGAGTGATACCTAGGTTCCTAAAAATAATAATAACAGGAAACATGAGGCAGCCCTGTCTTGTGCCTAATTGGTTTTGGAACAATTGTCTATTCTTTTGGAAAAGACCAAGTGTTCTCCTACTTCATACTAACTACAGAATGATTCTAGATAGATTATAGACCTACATGGTATCAGAAGAAAACGTAGCAAACATCTGAATAATCTTAAAGTAGAAAAGGCCTTCTTAATATATAGACTCTCCAGAATCTACAAAGGAAAAAGAATCCATCAGGTTTGAGGATATAAAAATTAAAATTTTCTGTGTGAATAAAGGAACTATATATATCAAGGCAGGACAAATTGTGTAGGGTTTATTTTTTCTAATATGCAAATATTTCTTAAAAACAATATAAAAATATGAAAAAAATAAAAATAGAGGATAAAACAGACCACAAAAGAGGTAATTCAAGTGTAATAATTATTATATAAACTAGTCATGGAAATGCAAATTTGAAAAAAGTGCTGCTAACCTCTAGTCCACCCAGCCCTTTACAAATTACCTGCACTGTGGAATCACTGGGGGTGCTTCAAACCCAGCTACCTTGGTTTAATTGGTAAGCCAATTAATGGCCTGGTGTTCTAAATTTTTAAAAGTTCTTCCATAGATTCTAATGCACAGAATTCGAACATGAATAATTTGAAAATAATTTCCATAACTTGGAAACCATACAGAAGGTAGAAAAAAGGGAGTTTCTCATCTCTACTGTGGGTGCAGTTGTAAACCATCACCACTTTTTTGGAAAGTAATCTGGCAGAATTTATTAAAATGTATTAAAATGTAGAATGTGCACACCTTGTGATTCAGCCAGTTCCACCTTGAACAATGCATGTTGGGGAAATAAAAGCAGTACTACAAAAAGACACACATGCAGACATGCCAGAGTGTTTATTGCAGCCTAGCTAATTGCAAGCCCTGGGAAGAAAGTAGCCATTGCCCTAAGATACCGGGACGGCCAATGTGTTTGTGGAATATGGTCAAGTGAAAAATGCAAGTTACAGAATAATAAAAATCGATCCAATTTTAAAAAGCGTAGGTATGTTGTTTGAATAAAAAATGTAAAGACTTAAAAAGGGGAATAAAATTGGGAGATAATCAAAAGCTATAGACAGGAAACTTAATTTTTCTTTGGAAAACAAAAAAATATTGTATCATAAAAGTTGTTTCTTTTTTAACAACTTGCCTTTCAAATAGATACGTATACAGAAAGAAAGAAATGAGCCTTGCCTAAGATGTATGAAAAACTATGATAAAGTAAGGAGTATACTATGCCAGTATATTTGTAGTTATAATACATATTTATATTACATATTTCTGTTATTCATTATATATTTGAATGTATATATATTTTACACATATATAATTATTATAATCAGTTATACTTTATATAGCTATAATTAAATAGATCTATTGGCCAAATAGATCAATAGCATAAGATGGTGTCCAGGATAAAGGTCCAGATTTACATGGAAACATATTGTTTGATATAGCCAACATTATGAGTTCATGGGGAAAGACGGGGAAACTTGGAAAGAGTTACAGGGCCCTAATGTGGAGAAACCCTGGGCCGGTGATGGCCCTGGGGAGTCCTGGCCCTAGGACTGAATGAGGTGCCTTCCTAACAGGTTTCCAAGTACACTGATGCTTCAGTCCCATGTGATGTGATCTCACACGTTGAAAGCCACGGGACACTTGGATCCCTTCAGTTTCCAGTCAACCTGTAAATCTCGTAGAGGGGTTGGGTGTAGAGGGTAGAGGTGGCTATGCTGGGTTCCTGCAAAAAATAGATTTGGGGTTGGCTGCCTGGAACTGCTGTTGATGCTGGAAGCTGCTTAGCACCTTCATCTTCTGAGCCTAATAACTACCCGAGCCCAGAACATGCACCTGTCAGGCCCCATAGTAACATTCAACAGATAGATCTGGGCTCTCCACCACAAAGGTGTGAAGGGCGGTCATCTGTGGCACAGCTTACGGAGGACTTTCTTCTTCTCCTGGCAGAAATGTGTTTGCAAACCCAGTTATGTTCCCACTTCTCTATTAGGTAACAGGTTAAAAAACTCACGAGCCTGATTTCCTTCTTCTGTGGCCTTCATGTTTCAGAAAGATCACATCTGAGTCCTAACTGGCTTCCTCGGCTCTCAGGGTAAATGTTCCTCACCGTCCAGCCTGCGCTGAGTGTGTCACCCTGATTGTACTTGGTCATCCCCAACTTGGTCATCGTCAGTCTGCAGAAGGCTGCTGAGGAGAGGTGACAGGAAGGACTCCCAATTTATCTTGTTCATGCACGTACCCATCAGAATGAGGGTTCTCCCCCCAGTGTAGCCTCTCTATGGTAGACTCCGAATGGATATTATAAAACTCTGAAAAAGAGGTGAGAAGCCAGGAGCTGCAGAATAAAAGTCCTTCCTTTTCAGTTTTGTTACCTCTGGGTTACTTAAGGTTTGACAATCAGCCACAGTTAATCCTTATGTAGTATTAAATAAAAAATGGAAATGACCACTCTCAGTAAAACACCTCCTCTTATTGCCTGAATTAACTTCTTAGTGCTGCCTCTAAGTGGAAAATTGCCTCTGTGCTTGTAAACCACTCCACCTGCCTCCGTTTCCACAGAGGAACACCCAGGCTCTTCAAAAAGGCATCCCACTATAACATAAAGTGTGCAGACAAGACGCTTATAGGACAGACTTGCTCACCAAAAAGTAAAGATCTAGTGACCTTCCTCTCCCTTCCTCCTCTACGTCAGATACTGTATTTATCAAGTTCCTTTCTAGTTTCCTCATTTGCCTCATTCCATGTCAGGACATTATAACTGGTGCAGGAAAATACGGATTCTTCTCTAATGTCAGAGGGCCAGTGATGACCACTTTTAAGAAGTCATTAAACAGGAAGTTGTGAGGTCTCCACTGGGCCTCGATTCCTTAGGGAGCATGGAGTAATTTGCACCACACGGCGGGCATTCAGTAAACACTCGTGAGCTGTGTGGCTGCTGCTCTCTGCAGCATTTCTGGACCTACTTGGCACACACACTCTGAGGATATTTTGATTTCCACACAATTCCCTTTGGATGTTTGGCAACGATGCAGAGGAACTGGTTGCATAGACCAAAGAACCCAAAGACCCCTGTGGGGCTGGCCCAGACCCGACCTCCAAGGTCCGTATTTCCTGGCTGAGATCAGCTTCCCTGTGGCTTCTCATGACACCGTTCTGTGCTTGACGACCTCTGCTGTGGCTTGTCAGTTAAATTGTGTAGCTCCACCTTCTTAATATTTGAGCCCAGGGTTCAGGCTATCAGTTCACCTCCGTCTATCTGCCTTCTTACAGTGAATCTTGGTCCTCAGCTTGCTGAATGTTCTGCCAAGCCTTCTGAAGTCATCTCATCTCACTTCTTATAAAAACAAAAGTAGCCACTGTCAGCTCTTGTTCCAGGAGGCACATTTCTACTCTTCAGACATACTTTAGGGACAGCCTTTCTTTCCTGGAGGTTTATCAAGTCTCTCCTTTCAGTTCCTAACCCTGTGTTTCTCCATCTTAGTTTGATAGATTCTTTCTCTATTCACTTTTCCTAGCACTTCCTGATTTCGCTCATGCAAATCTCATCACCAACATGTGATGAACTCAACCCTCCTCACCCTTCCCAGTCCGCTGAGCATCTCTGCCTGTGCCCTTACTCACAGCTTTCACTTAGGACACCACACCCTCTCTCCGGGCCACACAAGGCTCCTTCTCCAACAGCCAGCAGTGTCCAGTCGTCCCCCTGAACATCGTTTTTAACCCCCATCCCTTCCAGGAAGCCTCTGAGGAGCACATCTTCTCTGTCTGTTGCCGGGGAAACTGCTAGGTGCACATGTGGTCACCCCTAATATGACTGTGTGCTCCTCCCTCCCTTGGAAAGCACTTCAGTGAGGGCTCTGGGGAGAGGCCTGGAGGCGTGGCCCTTTCTAGACCATTTGTGGTCAAGATGGTTATCTGGGAACAGCCATGATCTGCTGGCCTCAGTGTTCCTGGTCACTGGGGCTCCCTACTTCTTTCCTGTTCCAATGTTCTTCTTCTAAGTCCGCAAAACATTCAAATGAAAAACACACCCTGGCCCCCCCCCCTTTCGGTATTTCACAGAGTTTAGAAAGGCACAAATGGACTCTGCGCTAAGATTTTCCTTTTTTTTTTTTTGGTTGAGACAGAGTTCACTCTGTTACCCTTGGTAGAGTGTCCTTGCGTCATACCTCACAACAACCTCAAAATCTTGGGCTCAAGTGATTCTCTTGTCTCAGCCTCCCAGAGTGTTAGAATTCCAGGCATGAGGCACCACGCTTGGCCTCTAACATTTTTCTTAATCCAAACCACATTTTTTTCTCAGCAACATTTAAGGTTTGATTTTACATCGATAGGAGATGCCTAGGGTCTCGTGGTGAAGAAATACCCCAGAGGCCTCTGCACTTGCCTTTTCTAAGACTCTAGGCTCACTGTGCACTGACCCCACCTCTGCAGGGGTCACAAGCAGGTGACAGAGGAGGCCTGAAGGGTGGACCATCACAGACTCCAACTTCCGCACTTCCCCCAGCCTCTCCAGACGCAGAAAAGATGTGACATCTTAAACAAAGGGCTGTTCTCTCTACAAGGTGACAACAGCAGCTCCATCCTGCTGCCTGAGGATTATAGCGGCCATAAGGCAGGGGCAGTCTGACAGTAGAAAGCACAAGATAAGTTAGAAATCCTTAAAAGTGATCAGGAAACTCTCCAAGAAAGCAGCTTTGTGAGGGAGGACAGGAGGAAGGGTATAAGAACAGAAAGATGGAGTTCAGGAAGTACAGGGCTCTGTGGTTAGGAGAGACAAGGTCACTTCAGCCATTCATTTGTTTAAGATGCAAGCTCCCAGGCCCTACTCCCAGAGACTGAATCAGAAAGCCTAGTAGCCCTCAGGAACCCTGGTGGAGATGGACCAGGCTGCATGCATCAAGGAAGTCTGAGTTTCAGGCGATTTTAAGTACTTCTATTATTTTTTTTAAGCGTTGTATGTACAACAGGATTTGCAAATTCAAAAATACTTCTGGGGGGTAGGCTGACACAGGCAGCAAGAGAAGTTGATGAGTTAGAAGAGCAAGTGGAAAAATCTTTTCTTCCAGTTCTTAAAGTGACAGCTTTCTTCCAATTCTTAAAGAGACAGCAGGCAGTAAGCTCCAACAATTACTGCCAGGAAGGGTTATATGCTCAGGACGCCAGACCTCTATTAAATGATGGATTAAAATGTCATGAGCATCAGTAATTTCATGAGAGCCAGTAGTTGCCAAGATCAGAGGGGAAAAATGAAATCATTGTGTATTTGGACTTGAATGGTAGACTAAAATTATATTTATCTGGTAGACAATGACCAATAGAAGAGATCTGAACAGATGTGTGATTTAAGAAGACGGGTATAGGACCAGGCATGGTGGCTCATACCTATAATCCTAGCACTCTGGAAGGCCAACGCAGGAGGTTCTCTTGAGCTTAGGAGTTCAAGGTTGCTGTGAGCTAGGCTGATCCTTCAGAACTCCAGCCTGGACTCTGTCTCAAAACAAAAACAAAAACTGGAAAAGGAGATGGGTATGGCTATTGCATACACTTGGGATGAAACCTTGACAGGGCTTCAGGCATGAGATCCTAGCAGGCTCTTCTAATTGTGCAAAGGGTATTAATAACAGTGTAGGAAATGTGTCAGGAAGCAGAAATGTTTGAGATCTGTTTGGCCATGGAAGGAAGAGAGAAAAAGAAATAACTGATTCTAGGGTTTTCTATGCCTAACTATGCACTATCTCTAATCATGCTTTTCTTTTAATATACACGGTGTCCATAAAGTACATGTGAAATTTAAAATAGTTTCCTATTTATGTTCCAGCTTCATTCATTCCACAAAAAATAAGATAATTTAGGTTGCATTCCAATCAGTGTCTACTTAGGAAGGAAATTTAGAGTCATTTCTTTAGGGTTTAAAAAAAAGCAGAGACAAAATATTTTATAGTATCTATAATAAATGCAAAGAAATCATACAAACAAAACTTGGCTTTAGCAAACTGTACATACATAAATATCTCTTTTTTACTATAACATTTAACTTTTTTCACATAAAGTCTTCTATGATCTTATTCATTACATCTAGTTTTTCTCTATACCTGTAAAAAAAGTGCCTTTTAGATTTACAGCTTGTGCTTCCAAAGCGAAGGTTAGAACTTCATGCCCAAGAGGAAAGCAAGGTCAGAAGGAGGCTGCCGTGTAAGCTTTTAAAAACCGTATGTTACAAGGTTCCAAAATCTCATCGGCATGGGTTGATGGGCAGATTGTATGAAACTGACATGGTGCAGGGGAGGGTCATTTATGGGATTAATGGAGCAGCGCTATGGAAAAGCTGCCCAGATGGTCTACTGAAGTCCTTGGCTATGCACACAATGGACCTAAGTCCCACAAGGCCAGGTGCTTTGGAGGTCCTTCCTCCATCTCTTCAGAGCCAAGGCTCAGAGTCTCCAACCAAACTCCTCCTGAACCTTCTGATGTCTCTCTTCCCTCCTGTCATCGTTGGGCCTCCAGCTCCAAAGCCAAGATCTGCACACATGGGATGAGGAGGACAGCTGCAGTGGCCACACTGGGGGCTTCTGCCCAGGTCAAGGTCCTCTGCTTGAACTTTGGGACTGCTTTTGGCCCAATCCACCTAATGCTCCCAAGCACATCTGCAGATGTCTGCCGATGGCCTCTGCAGGTTCAGAGCGGGGGCGGGCCGTTTGTGTATCTGAGCATGGGGTGGAATGACCGGGCAAAGTTGTTGGACAGGGCACAGCTGTAATCCTCCTCCGACATTGGCACGAGGCAGGCGAGCCCAATGAGGAGCAGCAGGAGAAGCTGAAGGGGAAGAGCTGCTCGGAGGACCCGGTACAGGAAAGCTCGGCCAGACCGAGCTGGGCGATGCTCAGAACGGGAGGAATCGGCGCCACCTTTTGTGCACCTGAGAGGAGAAGCGACAGAAATAACTTGAATAACTCAGCTGTTGGACGGACGCTGCTTTTTGCTTCCACACCTTCCTGGAAGGAAGCCAAGCACAACCCAATGTGGCAATTAGCCTCCCCACCACCAAATGCAGCTGTTGGAAACTGCGCTGATAAAAAGTAAACATTTAGTCCATCAACTAAAGGTAACTAAAAGGTAACCAATCTACTTCTCTTATCCCTTAATTTGGTGAAACATTTTCCATCAACAAAGATAAATGCTCTCCATACATTTTACCAGGATAAATTAAGTAGACCCAGGATAATTAAAATATATAAGTTTGATGCAGTACATTCCTGGTTTAAGGGTACCAGAAATATTTGTTAGGCAAATTAGTTGCTGTCTGGATCATACAAAGCATCCCATCCAGCCACCCTGGGGATGCTGAAACCCATGTAGCAACAAAAACAGTCCTAGTCATTTTGCACAGACCCTCAACATTTTAATTAATCTTAGAGTATACCCTGGTTTCATCTTGCACTGAACCAGCATATCGCCCTGACCTTAGCGGTTTCCAAAGCTGTATGAAAAAGGAATTTCACAGAAGTTTGTCTACAGAGCAGTGGTGCTGGGTGATGTAGATTCCAGGCTGATCCTGTCCCCTTCGCTCTGTGACTTTGGAAAACTGACACCATTTTCTGTGCAGGAAAGATTGTTATCTTGAAGCCTCACATAGACTCAAGAATTCCAAGTTTTCCCATCTCATTTATATCTTCTTTTTTAAAAGGTGCATTAGAGATTTAGTGAAAATTTCAGGGTTTATAAGAAAGACTGTGGAATATTGAATATGAAAGTAGGCTCTGAGTTGGAGGCCACAGTTTTCTTTTTGTGAATAGCCATTAACATTTTGTTTGGTTAAAAGTGGAGATGAATAAGAAATGTTATTTACAAGAGGCATTTCGTGTACACCCACACCCAGACAACACTGAAGGAGCAAAGAGAAGAGATCCACCAAGGAGACACATCCCCACACACTTAGTATGAATATCCTAATGGTTTTAATATCACTAAGAATAAGGATGTTGAATGTGAGGCCACTGGAAAGATATGAAGGCATTAAAAAACTGTACTGGTAACTAAGTTTGGCTCATAAGCAAACAGTATGTTTGCAGCTCCCCTATAGCTGTTAATTTCTGAAGACATATTACCCTAATATCAGTGGGGGATAGGGATGGCATCAGAGAAAATAAATGTTAAAACATAAAACAGATATAACCTCCTTAAAAGGGAACAGAGGGACTACTCAAAACTCTTTTATTAAACCATCAAAGAAAGATGGGAGATAAACAGACTGGTTCTGCAAAACACCCCAGCAGCCTTGCCCCATGCTGGGTTTCTAGTGCAGTTCTTACAGTGTAATGAGAAAACAAATCACTGGTCTCAACTGGAACTGGGTTCTTCTCTGGAGTCCACAACTAATGGCAGTGTAAGTCTGACCGACTCACTTGACCTCTGCATGTCAAACTCGTGTTAACCTCTTCAAATTAGAATGGATGGTCTTCCAACTTTTAACTTCCATGCTTTGTATGTTTCCTGTCTTCTACTAATTTGTCATTGTAAACAATCTCCCGACCCAGAAGCCACAAGAGTTCAATCACCATCTAGTGGTCAAACTGATTAACTGCCCTTAATGCTAAGACTAATGAGTTATTTCTTATGAGCTGAAAAGAGAGAGAAAAAAAAGTATATTTTCAGAAAATGTAGAACACACATAAAAGTCATATCTCTTCTTAATGGAAAGGGAAAAGAGAAACTTCTTGAGTTACCTGAGTATGAAATATTCATGTTTAGATGAGGCTTAAAGAGAACCTAATCCATCTCCTCATTTGCAGATAAGTAGCTCAGGATAGTTAACGGTTATTCTCCCAATTGCTAGATGACACTCTGAGCATTTATCTTAGTTCTATCATTTAATGCTCACAATGGTTCTCGGAGGTGTGTACTCACTGCTTCATTTTATAGATGATGAAGAGGAGGCTCAGAGAAATGAAGGAACGGGTTCAAGTCTACACAGACAGCAGGTGGCAGAACTTTGATTTCAACCCAGTGATTTCAAATACTTGAACGTGGACTCTACACATAGTGTAAAGGACTTGCCAAATCCCACAAGTAAAGGAAAAGATCTGGCAGGAATTCAGATCTGCCCACCACTTTGTCTGCTATGTAGGTTTGTTGTTTGGTGATATGAATGATGACCATGCAGCTGATATTTATGTCACAGACCTTTCAATGTATAGAAGCAAAGAAGAGAATACTGGACTTGCCTCTTAAAATACTCGGAAGCCAGTGGTTTCTTCATGTCTGAAATAAATGCCTCCGTCACAAAGCCTCCCAGTGTCACATGGATAATCAAATCAGTATAGAGACAGAAGGACATTTTGTTTTGAGGCAGTTATGTAATCATGGGCAAATAAAGGTGGCCTTCAGTTTTCTCATTTGCGATGATGAGGAGTACATTACTAGCCTAAAATCATTTGGGCTTTGACAGTTTAGGATTCAATGGTTTGCTCTGAAGTGCCTTAAGAAAGATGGGACAGGTAACTACAACTTCTGGGTTGACTTTTTCTTCAATATATCCTTCCTTTGACTCAAAAATGTGTCCTGGAAAGCAACATTCACCACCTGTAGCTGGATGCATCAGAACAACAGAAGAGAGCTCCATATTTCCTCTTTATTAAAAACCTACTAATTTCCATTAGGAAATTAGTGACTGGCAGATTTGTGCATATAATTGATAATACAATATGTTGGAGCTGCATAGTCCCTCTTTGTCAATTATTACCTTCTTTGAGCAATTAGGTTAACTATCAAGATCAAAACAAGGGCTGCACATTCACTTATTTACTCCTGAGAAGAACTAGAAAGGTCACCATTTTTGGAATATGGGCTCATATAGATTCTCTTGAAGGACATGGCACATTTAACAGCATCAGAGCCTTCCTTATTAAAATTTAATTTGCACATGACTTCTAATGTTGAAGAATGCCAACTTAGGGAGAAGTAATGGGCTGAGTTAGAGACAAAGGGAACACACCGTACTCAGTGACTGTCCACACATTTGATTGCCCTTGAAAATATCCAGTCTATGTACTGAGAGATATACCCAATCCCCTTGGATAATTATCAGAGTTTCAACATGGCCAAAGATGCCTCTTCTTCAGGGTGAACCTCTTCTAGAGATTTTAGTACAAAATAGTTAAGAATCTTAGGGTAAAGTTCAGGATTTATCTACTGACCTAAAATCACCTGACTTTTAAGAGTCTTGGGAAATTTGTTAAGTGAAACGACAGATAATTCGCAGAGTTTCAACATGTCCAAAGTTGCCTCTTCTTCAGGGTGAATCTCTTCTGGAGATTGTAGTATGAACTAGTTAATAATCTTAGGGTAAAGTTCAGGATATATCTACTGACATAACAGCATTCTGAATGTTCAGAGTCTTGGGAGATTTGATAATGAAATGACAGAGCAACAACAGGCTTGTTGACCAGCCATGGGTCATTCTTCACTGGCCTTGCAACACACATCAGTTGCCAGTTTAGACTGTGTTTAAATAGAAAAAACTAATCGTGTGAACTTAAGAAACTTAACCAATGGAAATATAGTAGGTAATTCTGTTCAGAAAAAAAATGTTTTTAGTCTATATAAGTAAATGTGGATTTATTTTTCTTACTCCCCTCACTTCTTCAAACTTCCAGGTCAATAACTGTGGGGGAAGGAAGATAATGGGGGAGGAAGTAGTTCCTAACAACTTACCCCACAAAGTAAAGCATTTGTGACAAAGAGTTGTGAGATGTTTGAGCACCATGCATGCGAAATATGATTCACTCTGAAAATTTTTCATAATCAAGGAAAATAAAATGAGTTAACTTTGTGCATGCTTCATTTCAAGCAAAATAAAAAGAAACTTTCAATTAATTTTGTTACTTGTTTGGCAGACACTGGCAGTCTGTTATAGGAATTTATCATCGCAGGAATGCCTTAAGGTTGATCTTGTTGTTCTAACATGAACTGTCTTTGAAACCCAGTGTTTCCTGGATGTATGGTCCAGAAGATAAGTTTCTGGAATCAAGTTAGAACTCCAGTCTCCCTTCTTCTTAACCAAACATCCTAGTTGGTACTAAGCTCAGTCAGACAGCCTGGGGTGGCCTTTGCCTTAGAACTGTCACTTAAAGCATCCTACACCAGGACCCCGTTAGAAGAAGAGTGCAGTTAACAAGGGAGGATCCAGAGTCTGTGTGATCTTGGTTCAAATACTGAATCTTTATGCCTCTAATCCCCAGTGTCCCTGTCTATAAACTGGGGCATATAGACATATTACAGGTTAAGTAAGGTAACACATATACAGCACTCAGCATAATGCCTGGCAGACATTTATTGTTATTATTGGCATAATTAGACCAAGGGTGTGCTGACTCATACCTTGGGGAGCTGGCTGGATTCAGCCTTTTTCTCTCAGGAAAACATACTTGATTTATTCATTGTTCTTTCAAAAATGTGATGAGTTTCTCCAAATGCCTGACTTGTTCCCTAAGATCACACTGGGAAAGCCTTCCTCAGAACAGCAAAGGGGAAGCCTGTTGCAGACGTACCCCACAGCTGTCCCTGCAGCATGGGCAGCCAACCTGCCTAACAGGGTGACTGCTTTGTGCTGAGACTCTTTGAATGCTTTGAAAAAATAGATCCCCATGGTCAGAAAAGACTTAAAAACACATGCCACAGGAAACTGAATAGTGTTTATAGTGAGATCCCAATGTACATGCAAAGAGCCCACTACACTCACTTAAATGTACGTGACCACCTTGAACAAATATTAAAATGAGGTCTTTTTTCCTGCCCTCTCCATGTTTTAGTCAATCCTTTGCCACTTCCCATTCTGTCTTTGTTCTCTGTAAAAAAGGTGCCAGAGACCAAAGGTGCCAGGGCAATTTTGCATTTTACAGTGCCAAGCTTTAGAACAAAGTCATCAATTTACTCTATCCAGACTATAGAGCAATTATTTCTCTGCTTTGCTGAAAATTGGAGTAAAATCTTCCTACTTGTCATCTTCAACTCAGCTGCAGTAGAGTTATTGGCAAGAGGGCTAGAACATTTTAAGTCAGATGTAGGGAAAAAACAAAACAAAACAAAACAAAAAATGGCTGCTGGTATTTTGAAAGCATGCTATTAAAATATATTTAATCTCAAATAAAAATCATGAAGATAGTGATCATGGATATATGCACACAATTTTAAGAAGTGCTAGGGAGCTCCTTGTATTGATGTGGGTAATGTCTAGATTCTGAGCCATTGCAGGTTTTGTGATGGCAGGAATGATACTGTATTCATTTTGCAGGCCCAGGGCCTAAACATAGCAGGTGTTCAGTAACTACTGGCATCACTCCGTATGTAGGGTTAGAACATTATATGAGGATATGGAATCAATTCTATGAAATAAAACTGAAATATGTATCAGATTAGTAAATTATTAAAATCTGCCTTTCAACAACAGAAAACTTGTAAGTATCCTCTCCCTTCAAACCAATACTCAGTTTCTTCTAACTCAGCCTCTTTCCTTTCTCAGGAAGAATACATGTCTAACATTTTCCCATTGCAGACTGTTGGGGGCAACATTCTAAGTCATTTGTGCTTCTGCGATAACCTTCCAAATTTGCTGGACCAGTGCAAGATCAAACACAAGATATCTCAAGTCTCAATGTAAAGGAACACCGTGGCAGCCTGGCTGGAGTGTTCATTCCTCCCTAGCAGACTCTGACTTTCATTGTAGGAATTGGATGAGCCCTAAGCAGCAGTGCCAAGGGGCAAAGAATCCCAAGAATGTTCAGCCACAACCTGGCTGCCAAGGTGTTTGAGGCAGTTTGCCATTCAGGTTAAGATTCTGTATATTCTGTTTATTCTGGAGTAGCAAAGAACGCTGTGCTGGATGCTCAGGAAAATGTTAATCAACGGTGCTGGACAGAGCAGGGCTGAAAGGTGCCTGGCGGGTGTCGCAGAACGTGGTTGTCCCAGGCGCAAAGCCCTGTTAGTGCAACATGGAAGCACTTGTTGCCCTAAGAAACAATGATCTCGATGTTTTCAAAAGATCTGGGTAGTTGCCAATAATAACTGGGGGTGCAGATAGATGCAATATTTGGGAACCAAATGGTGACTGCTATGGTTGCTACATGATAACATAAGAGCTTTTTCCTTTCTCATAGCCATGATTTGCTATGGAATTGGTTGGCTCTGGTATCCTCTAAGGAAACCTATGGGGATATTCTTCATGTCTGTTCCAAGGACATCAGCAATTTGGGGGAAAAGATGGCTTACAGAACACAGTGACCTATCCACAGTCCACCACTGTCTTTTCTCACAGGGGCTGAGAAAACACAACAGAGAACCTGGGGATGTCCATCATTAGCTTTCAAAGTTTCTGTGAGCTTTTCTTGATATTTCATTATTGCTATTTTGTTAAGGATAGAAAAAAAAAGTACAACATTGTCTTCAAACTAAACCAAAGGGAAGGAAAAAAAAGGCAACATAGTGAAGGGAGGCTTAAAACCAGAAAGCATATCAAAATACATTCTGCAGTGCTCCGGCTGAGTGGGAAGGACTGGACAAAAAAAAAAAAAAAAAAGCCAGTCCCTTCAGCACACAGCTGGAAAACTCCAACTATTACTCAGGGGTTGTTTACGGCTTCACATTTCCTCATCCCTACCCTCCTTCCAGGAATTTAGATTCCTGCTCAGCGGTAATTAAGTTTCCAGAGGGATAAACTATTTTCACAGTGAACTGCTTGGGACTGGAAGGCAACATCAGCTCCGAGAACAGTATTTTTGTTTTTTAGAAAGTTGTCTGGGGAAACATGAACTGATTAGTGGGAGGGCAGAGGAGCACAGACACCACACCAACAACGAAGAAGGCAAAGCGCAACTAACTGCAGGCCGGGGCAGGAGGCAGGGCGTGAGGGGCAGCTGGAGTGGGCTGTGGCAGGTGGCGGGCGGGGCTGACGGCTGCTTCCAGAGTGACGGCACTTGCCGAGGGGCAGGGAAGTGAGTGGCTGAGTGTGCTGGCTGAGGAGGTGTTTGAGGGTAAGCAGAAGAGAGGAGGTGCTTGGAAATTTTCAATGAAGAATACCAAATTCGAACTTGCCATTTTGAGAATCCAAAACCCACAATCTGGATAAAACATGAAAATAAAATAAAAAGCTGGGGGTGTTAGTCTATTTTATTCAGATCTGTGGGTTCTGCAGATGGTAAAATAATTCATTGATAGATTACCTGTCTTATTGTAAAATCTAGAAATAAAGAGGATGATAAAAGTCTGCCATGAGCCTAATGGAACTGTGCCACCGGTTGTGTGGAATCTTTATTGACGTGGAGAGCACCATTTCATGAACAGGGTTATCTGGAGCTAATGAAAATTTGGATGGGATCCACGTATTTTATGCACTGAGATTTACTTCTACTGCCCATTTAGAAACATCTTTTCCAATTTATTAGGAAAGGCTGTGGACCGAAATGAATAATTTCCCTACTACCCTGAGACAGACCAGATACAGGCCAGCCTGCAGCATGGACAATTTTCATCATCCTCTTGCAGTTCTAGAACAGTGTGGAAACCAGGAGAAGGAGGTACCTGCTCTGTGGACTGCTGACAGAGGGTCCAGGCTGTGAGAGACTACACTTGCCTCGTGGCTGTTTGCAATGAACAGGGGGTAAAGAAAGAAGAATGTTCAGTCCAGGCAAATAAAGACAAGCTACTAATGAAAATTAAACTAAAAATGCAGCAAAGGAAAAACAACTGAAATGATCAGTACCCACAAATTAAGGAAACTGGCTTTTCTTTTGTTGAAGAAGTAAAATTTACATCTCTATGAATGCTTACTGAAAAAATATAAGTTGTGGTTCTGGGCTCTACACCATAGGTGGGCCTATGTCCTTCCCCAGTTTTCATAGTAGAAATACATGTGACTTACACTACTGAAGAATCTCTGTATATTTACTTACAAGAAAAATAAAATGCACTACTATGCTATATCGTGTTATTTCCAAATACTTTACATACTTTCCCATCTTTTAGAACGTTGACACAGTATTACATAATTCTTGGTAGATAGAAATAACAATAGTAACATGAGATTCTCTTTTGTAGTGATGAAACTCAACCAGTAAAATATTCAAGATCAAGGAAAGCTGAAATTTGACTTGAAAAGCCAGTATTCCTTCACATTCTTAAACTAGGATCTATAGGAAACTAGTGAATGTAGTAAAAAACAATTCTAAAGAAGGTAATACATTTATCAGCGTAGAACGTGCTTATAACAAAATGCACAAATGAAATCAATCCTTCTACAAACTAAGGAGAAATGGAATGAATATAATCATAAAGCCAGACCAAAAAACAAAACAAAACAAAACAAAAAAACCAACAAAAGAACAAAAAAAAAAAAAACAAAAAACCACGAGCTTCTAGTTACACAGAGAAATCAAGGTATAGAGGGCAGCAGGGGTCAAATTTGTCTTCTGTTCCTCGTGGTGTCCCAGTGAGGCACCCCCACCTCAGGAGTGTGGGGAACCGAGTTGGGTCCTTGCCACTTTAGGGGCAGCACTGCCAAAATCCCTCAGGACCACCACTCAGAAGCTTCTTTGCTTGAGAGTCAACAGAACCTCCACTTGTCTCATCCCCTGGAAGGTCTGGTGGACGCTGGCAGCTCTGCCCACCTCTGCAGAAGCACTGCCCTTAGTGGCAGCCTACCTTTGTCAGGTGAGCATGGTCGTGGTGGTTTGAAGGAAGGAGCTGCCAAAGGGGCAAATGAACACCATCATAGAAATGGCCACTTGAGTAAGAAAAATAATTTTTCTCTCTGCATACCAGCCACCTGTTGAGTCCTGGGTCTTTCGAGAAACAAAACTGCTATTTTCACTGCTGAACACATGCTAGCAGAGCAGGTGGGGCTGGGCAGGAGCACTTCCCTGCTCGATCGCCCTCCTCTGGGGACCACTGCTGGGTGGGAGGAAAGCCTGTGGGTGGACCGTGTGGTCGGCAGAGATACTGTCACTCTGCAGTGTCCCCTTCCCTGGGCCAAATGAAAATGGCCAGTGCAAAGTTACCGTTTTCTGCCTGTTTGGGGTGCTTCTTCCCGATGCAGGGCTCACGGATCCCGAGGTGTCTAGCTCATCAGCGGAAGACCAGGAAGACAAATCCTACGTGGGAGAAGATTCTTGTAACAACTCCCTGTCCCAGAGCCAAGGGGGCTCTGTAATGCCCAGTGTATTTACCATTCCATCCCCATCTAGCCCCATAGCCCCACTAAAAACCAAACCATTCCTTGGTAAAAATGGAATCAGACAGCTTCAAGAAGAATGAGACCTAATTCTTCTAGGGTATTGGGATTTCCTGGCTGTAAGTTTGGCCCTTCTGGAAAATAAAACTATAGTTTTCATATTGCTATGTTTCACTTACAGCATTAATATTTCTTATCAACTCAGAAGTAAATGACTCGCCATGGGCTTGGGAGGGGGAAGAAGTCTGCCTGACAACTGTAGGTCATTCAGGTTGGAGAGAAACCAACTCATTCGACTCAGAAACTAAAGCTAGTCATCCAAAAGTCTGCCTTTTAGCATTAGAGAAATTGTATTATTTCAGGAACTGCTGCTATCCAGGATCACTGTTCTTTTTATGTGCTCATAGAAGGGCAAAGTGGATATTCACAACTGAATGCCTGAGGTGTTACTGAGCACTGCTGAACCCACAAAAGCTGTTCTCAAAATTAACAATAATTATGATACAATAGATTTAAGGGAATACATGAAAACATAAATGAAAAGAGGATCATTTTTTATAAATTCATTACTCTACATGTAAGGCAAATTCCTGCCTTAGAGGTGCTAGATACAAAACTCATATGCAACAATTAGTTTGCTGTACCATGGATGTGCAGCTGAGAGGGGTGAGTTCTTAAATGAGTTGAATGAAATGAAAACTGAATGAAACGTCAACTCATTTAAGAATTCACCCCTTTCAGCTGCATAATCCGTGTAATTATTACTGTAGATCTCTTGTAATTGTTAATACTAAATTGTTACTGAAGATCTCTTGTAATTGTTACTACTAAATAGTAGTAGAATTAACAGAATCAAAGCAGAGCCCTACACTAAAATTTTATGAGTCTGCTTTTCTATTCTGAGATAGGACTACTTAGAGAGATGATTGAGAGATGACACTCCATTCTGACAAGTACTATATTCAAAGTCTTTCTAAAACGGATGAAGATGATACTTCTTTGGTCTCCTGTAAGAACTGTGGCACCCTGATAGGTGTCAAGAGCTTACCTGCTGACTGCTTGACATGTCTAATAACTTCTCCAGTTCCTTGATATGACGACTGACCTCCTTCAACAGAAGTTTGAGTCGATTTCCAATAACATGGACTTTCTCTTTGGCTTCTAAACAGTCTGTGCCTTCAGCATTCACCAGAAGTTGACAAGACATATCTTGCAATGAGGTCACTTTGAGCTGGGACTCCAACAGTTCACGCCTTATTTGCTACGTATATAATAAGAAATATTTTTCTAAGAATTTGGGGTACCATATATACTCGAGTATAAGCCGAGTTTTTTCGGCACAAAATCTGTGCCAAGTTCGGGTTTTTCGGCACATACTTATACTCGAGTATATACGGTAAGTGGTAAAAATTCCAAAAGTGCATTCCAAAAAAAATTCGAAAAGTGCCATTACTGTAACTTAGCGGGCAGTTAGAACACCTGAGCATTTGTGTGCGGAGCTCACACACTGAAGGGGGCAGCAGTCATGGCCAAGGTTCTAATCCTGGCTTTGTCAAAAACATTCTGTAAGACCCCTGACCTGCTCTGATTTCAGTTTTCTTAATTGATGCTTGGTCCATAGAAAGTATTAGAAGGTTCAATTGGTTAATGTATGTTAAAGGACTTGAAATATATAGCATTATATGAGACATAAGATATTCTTTTAAACAGAAAAGGAAAAGCATGAAAATCTAAATATAGCAAAACTCAAGCATGTATGAGCGTCCTCTGAAAGCTTTAGGGTGGTTCATCACTCACAACTTAATGCCAGAGGTCACTGTCGAGTAGAAATGCTGTTGCACAGCTATTTCCTTAGGTTTCTAAGACCCTTCTGGTATTGCGTTAAAAGGTACCAATTCTGCATCTTAGATTAGTGAGTATTAAATGCTAAGACATTTAAAAAAAAAAAAAAAAACGGAAAGCTACAAAATAGCATAGCATTTTCTCCTAATGGAACTCAAATAAGCTTCCTCATCTTCTACAACATCATTTAAATTTACTGTCCATTGTCCAAAGATGCTTATATACGAATCTACACAGTAAATTTCCTTTTGAACTTAGTGCTAGGAAAAGTTTCTTCCTCCTTGAGAACTGATATGTTCTCTGTTTGTCAGATAAGGGAAATAAGCTAACTTACCATGTTGTTTTTTTTTTTTTTTTTTCTTGGTCATAGCTTTTGGAAAACTTGGCACTAAGGTTCATGTTTAATCTGGTATAATTAATTCCTCTTGAAAGTTCTTAATTGTCTGTGTTTCTAATAGTTTTACTGCCCTTTTATTATAAGCCTCCAAATATACTTTGGGGACATAGATGTAACATATAAAGTTCAAATTAAAAATAAGTATAGCTCACTAAAAAGCTGCCTTAATAAACACAAGGTAATTAAGATTAGGAACATGTAAGAGTTTTTACAATTGAGCAATGACTTTAAACCAGATTCTAAAGCTGGCAGATATCATTTTTCCATGCACGTTTGCTTCACGAAGATTGGAAAGTATAAGGAATGTTTTAAAAATGTAAAATAGAGACTATAACACAAAAGGTAAAAAAAAAAAAAGATTGCCATCTATATTTATGTAAATGAAATGCAACCCTGCTGAAGGTAACTGGGGGAGGTTGCCAGAATCCACACATCTTACTATAAGCTGCTTATGCTGGTCCTGAAGAACCTCTCCATCAAGGTTAGGGTCAACAGGGATGATTTCGTTTTTCCTTCTGTCAATGTTCTCCAGCATGAGAAGCAAACCGTGACTCATTTCATGGAAATCCTACAAAAAACATATGGAATTTAAAACAGCTGCGGGTAATATATTTTCCTTCCCCTCACAGCTTAAATTTCTAATCTTTCCAATTACTGCCATTTGCAAGCATAGGCTATTTTTTAGATTTCAGAGTATTAGGGGTACACGTGTTTTGTTTACATACTTTGTTTTTGGACAGAATGAGTCAAAGTCGTTAAGCGTTCCCTTCACCCAGATGCTATATACTGTACCCAGTAGATATGACTTTCCCCATCCCCTCCACCCTCTGCCACCCAGCTTGACTTTCACCGAGATTTACTTCCATTTGTGCCCTTACGTGTGGTCAATTAGCTCCCATCTGGCATTAAGTACGTGCGTTTGTTTCTCCATTCCTGTGATGTTTCACTTAGAAGAATGGTCCCCAGTTCCATCCAGGTTGTCACAAAAGATACGAGATTACCATTTTTCTTCCCATAACTGAGTCGGGCTTCATGGTATGCATATACTACATTTTATCAGTCAATTCATGGACCAGTGGACACTTGGGTCCTTTCCACATCTTTGACATTGTGAACCGTGTGGCTATAAACATTGGACAGCAGGTGTCCTTTTTATAAAATGACCATTTTTCTTTTGGGTATATATACATGGATTTTAAGGTCACAGACACAGTTCCTTTTTGAGGAAGGCACTGGAGCTGTTATAATGACCTGATCATGAATTTACATTCTTACCAAAAGCATCTAATTTACTACTTGGGGGGAAATTTAGACTTGAGGAAAATTGTTGTCAAAATATTTTATTTCTGAAAAAAGAGTTGTTATACAGTTTAGAAGGAGGCAAATCTGCTCCCCTCCCTTCTCTATTCAAATCTTTTCATCTTTTAGGTCTAATCTTGTGTCCCTTCATTCACTCATCCATTCATTCATTCATTCAGCATGAAGTTACCAAAGTTGTCCTATGAGGAAGACACTGTATTAGGAGTGGGTGTAGAGGTGACACAATTTCTTGGGTACCTGCTTTCAAGGAGCTGTTACTCTCAGGACATAGATAAATCTGAAGAGCAGCCTTCAAATCCTTCACGATTTTCCTATCATGCCTAGAATATGACCCAAACTCCCCTGTGACCAGGGCCCTGACCACCTCTGCCGTCTTTCCCATTCCTCCCTGCCTTGCTAACTCTGCTCTGGTCACACTGGCCTCTTTCTGTTCTTAAAGACACTAAGCATTTTCCTGCTTTGGGACATCTCATTTGTTGCATCTCCTTCACAGTGACATCCTTTCAGAGTCAGCTTAAAGACCCACAGAACTCTGACTGCCCTCCCAGAGGGGCCTTCCTCATGGATGACTCTCATCATCCATGTCTATAAGTTCCATGGTCAACTATGCACTTGCAATTTATTGGTCTCGCCATCACCAACAACAAAAGTATTTTGACAATAGGCTATGCTTTAGCCAAAGGCTTGGCACTGTAGCTGCCCTACCATAGACACTCAGCAAATACTTATGGTGTAAACTGATTAATAAATATTTGGAATGTTTACTTTAATGTTCAAGAAATGCCTGCCTGTGTCCCCACTAACTATTTGCTGAATGAATGAAATAAAGGTCAGGATTGAGATACACTTGGAGAGAATATGGAGATTTTGCACTTTGATCACACGTACAATTTCTTCAGAAAAATAAAAAGTGTGGGCAAAAAGTTATCTCAGATACTGACTCTGGGGAGTAACTGCCTCCCTCAAGACTCAACTAAGCTGTGTGCGCTTCTGGGGTTCTGAGTCTCCTCCTGCCCACACCTCCACGAACCTGGCACTGCATCAGCGCATCCTGCAGCAGGTCCCGCCACTCCTCCAGCAGGCAGCACACCCGGTCCCAGCGCCCGTTCATCTGCGACAAGCGATCCTGCAGCTCCCGGCTCCCCTCACTGTCAGCCTGCATGAACTCGGAGCTGCAGAGATTGATGGAGAGGATGATGGCTTTGCGGTGGTCCACAGCTTTCTGGAGCTCCTGGAAAGAACAATCAAACAAACACAATAATGACAAAAGTGCGTTTTTGAAACACAGTTTAAAAAGTATTTCTTAGATTGGTTATCTTCGAATTATCCCAGAGCTCTCTGAGAGAATGATCCGTTTTTGCTCTCCATTTCTCTTCCTCTTTGAGAGTTTGGAATAGGGGGAAGGAGGAAATGGAGGGGAGGGAGGGGGGAGTGGGGTAGAGGGAGGGGGATTGGTGGGATTACACCTGCGGTGCATCTTACAAGGGCATATGCGAAACTTAGTAAATGTGGAATGTAAATGTCTTGGCACAGTAACTGGGAAAATGCCAGGAAGGCTGTGTTGACCATTGTGATGAAAATGTGTCAAACGGTCTGTGAAGCTAGTGTATGATGCCCCATGATCATATCAATGTATGCAGCTATGATTTAATAATAAAAAAAAAATAAAATAAATAAATAAAAACAAATAAAAAGTATTTCTTGGTTAAACTCTTCCATTCACTGAAAGAGAACAGACGACTGATCGGTCTTCAGAAAGCATGCTTGCATTTGTGTTCTTGCATTGTGTTCCATGCTTGCATTTGTGTTCCATCGCTGCCTGTCTCTACTTGGCTCTTTGGGCCCAAGGGAGAAATAAACATGTCATCATAACATAAATAAGTAGTTTAAATCCTTTAAATTTTCACACATTTGAAAAGATCCATTAATTAAAACTGTCCTTAGGCTCGGTGCCTATAGCTCAGCAGCTAGGGAGCCAGCCACATACACCGGAGCTGGAGGGTTCAAACCCTGGCCTGCCAAACAACAATAACTACAACCAAAAATAAATAAATAAATAAAACTGTCCTTAGCAGCATGGCTAGGTAAGAGATGGAGGCGCACACTACTGAGAACTATGCTGCAGGTGGAAGAAATGGACAAACGCTTCAGGACATGGATGGATTTGGAGAAAACACAGTGTCACCTGAAAAGTCAGAAAGGGCCTGGTGTGTGGAGCGCAGAAGGCTCCACCACATGCAGACACACACATCCTCATTTTTATAGAATACACATTACCAATGCATGCCTGTTAAGCATTTCAGAGTGGTTATCATGGGTTTGAGGAATGGCATTTGAAAAACAGCAGTAGGTGAGGGGAAAGGATGAAGAAAGTGAAGGGGAGTCTTTTAGGCAACAAAGATGACCCTGTGTTGAACTAATTGAGCAGTGTTGTTCATGCAACCCCCTGCATGGAGGTCCAGCCTCCATCAAAGCAAACAAAAACCTGGCTTTGACAGTGTTAAGCATCAAGATACCAGCACTTTCCTGCCCTAGTGTCACAATCTCAGTTCACTGGACTAAAGGCACTCAGTGGTGAGCCAGCTAAGAAAGCAGATTCTAGGGCCTTGGGTTCCAGATGTTCCGAACCCACAGGCACAGTGGCTTACAAGCTGAGAACATGCCCTGCGCCACTGGCCACATTTTTGTGATGGTAAAAAGAATAGGGTATTTCATGAGCTGACCAGTTCAATTTGATTTCACCAAAAAGGCAAGCAACTGATTTTTGACTTTGTACATTTCCAAAAAAAACCCAGAACTCAATTCCAAGAACTGGAGCACATGATTCTATATTAAGATCGAATATCTGGGTACTGTTTAATCATCCCCAGATCCAGTTAGGGTGCGCCATCCTAGAACTCACATCTTTTTAATAGGTTCTTAACATGCTGTGTTATAGATCCAACCACAGACCCACCATAAGAGCAAGAGATACTGTGCAAAATTCTTGGTCATTCCACAGATTGACTCACAGGAAGGGCCAGGAAGGGATGCTGAAGAAGGTAGGTTTTTCTTATTTTGCTGACTTTCAAGGTCATAGTTCTCTGCCCTGATCTCGCTGAGGTCTCACCCCACCCAGCATTTGCTTCATCCGGTTTTAAGGAATTTGGTTATAATGCAGTGTTGCCCTCTTAGAGTAATTTGGGAACTCTGGGGGAAAATGCATTTCATAATGCAGATATTGTAAAACTGCATCTCCCATCCAGGGGTAACTTTATTCTAAAACGTGCAGGGCTGCTGCAGAGGCCTTCTATAGAGAGGCGACTTTTGGAGCATCTATGGGAAAGATTCATTTCTATATTTGAAAATTTAAAACAACACAACCACAAAAAGCAAGCCACAAACACACCAAACCAAAATAAATAGCATATACCAAAATCACAGAAACACAAAAGCAGCACACCCTCAATCCCCAGCCCATTGTAATGTTCTCCTAACAATGAGACAGGTCCTGAGGGGTTTGAAAAAAAAAACCCTGAGCCCTCATACCAGGGGATGCTCACCACAGCCTCCAGATTCTGATGCATTTTAGTAGCTGGGTTAAGCAGGATTTTTAAGGCCTAGGGCTGGAGTTATGGGAAGTTATCTCTTGTAATACAGCCCCCCCCCCCCCAGGCCAAAACAAAATCAAATGTAAATGTTAGATGTTCTACCATAATGGTGGTGTTTCCCCAAAATTATTCTACAGTTTTGTTGTGCTGTGTTTATTAAAGGAAAAATTGCTTCTTGACAGTTGCAGTGACTCACTAGCACTCTGGGAAGCTGAGGTGGGAGGATCTTGAGGTCAGGAGTTTGAGACCAGCCTAAGCAAGAACCAGACTCCATCTGTACTAAAAATAGAAAAATTAGCTGGATGTCAGGACGGGTACCTCGAAACCCAGCTACTTGGGAGGCTGAGGCAGGAGGATTGCTTAAATTCAGGAGGTTGCTGAGAGTTAGGCTGAGGCCCTGGCACTATAGCTCCAATGACATAGTGAGACTCTATCTAAAAAAAAAAATTACTGTAATGAATTTTAGGAGTTTTACTCTTTCAAGGTCAAATGATTTCCTTAGCTCTCCCACAAATTCACGCAGATACACTCTCAGAAAAGATTTCCCTCTAGCTTTCAATATAGACTTTCGGGACCCAGGTCAGATCTATATTTCCCTGACAAAGAGTTTAAGTAGGTCCCAGAGGTGTCTGAATGTTTCATGAAATTTTAATAGTTATTTCTTTAAAGACCAATTTCTTAAATTATAGGTGATTATTTACAAGGTAGGTAGTTCTACAATGTGGTCTGCCTTTCTGCCCTTGAAAACCACCTGTAGGGAGCACTGAGGTTTGGTGAGCCTGGGGGCCGGAAGGAATTCTTGCTCAGTTTTGTCATGAGTCTTCCCTGCTGCTGAGTAAAAGGGCTCGAGCTAGAGGCTCCGTCTGAAGAGGCATCCACGTGGGGGCTTACTGTCTGTCCTGGGCAAGGCCAGGGGCAGTACCTTGAGTTTCTTGATTTGGAGCTCGATGGCCTGGATGTCAGTGCTGAGTTCCAGGCACCGGAGCCGTTCCAGCTCCTCCTCCGTGTCCCCCAGCCAGGAACAGATGCTGTTGAGGTCGGAGTTGAACTGTTGCCATTTCTGGAGGTTCTGCTTCATCCTCAACTCCTTGCTCAGTGCCTGAGCCTGGATAAGCTCCCACCGGTCAATCACACCTGCCAGGACATGCACAGAAGGGGATGGCATTTTCTCCACAGATGAAGCTTCGAAAATCCTTTCAGTATACAGTGGGGGGTGGGGTGAGGGGGCTCACTTTAAACAGTAATAAAAAGAAAAGTAATTCTACCGGGCATTTCTGGTTGTTGTCATCTGGAAATAACACTCACATGAGTGCAAGGACTGTGATTTTCCTACTTACAATTCTAATGATAATGGACCAAAAAAAAATTAGCTACGTGAGACCAAACACTGGGAAGAGCTCTATGCAGTCAGAAGTGGACACGTGCAGGCTGGTGTCATTTGGTCCTAGGTTTCTCTCTGCAATAGGACTGGGGACACTCACGTGTCAAAGGCCTGACTTCATACAGCAGGGACAGTGTAGGGAATAAACAAAACAGGAGGGAAACGCCCAAGGACGGCCCTCTTTACCTCCCACTCCTGCACGGGGAGTCATGGTAACTGGGAGAGACTTCTCAGGCCAGAACAGTGCAGGATGCTGACCAGCCTAGTGGAACTTGACTGTAAGGGGGGGGCTTCTCCTCTCCCGTTTCACCCGCGCCAGGCACTCACCCGCGGTTTGCATCTCGGTGCTGTGGAGGTTAACAAAGCCGGGGAGGCTCTCTTCCTCCTCCTTCAGCTTGTGCTCCAATCTCCTCACCGAGTCTATACTGCCGCTGCATTCCCCGAGGAGTTTCATCTGTTACACACAAAACACAGGGCCGGGTCACCAACACCTTTCTGAGCACCAGAGCTTCTGGGGAATATATCTTTGTGGTTCCCCAACAAGACAAGTGGCTGTTTTACTTTTCTGGGCCACTCGACTGAAAATAAGCCAAGTTCAAAATATGCTTTTCAAACAGGTGAAACATTCACGCATGCAAAAAGTGATGACTTAATACATTCTTTGCATGCCTCGTTTTGCAGGAGAGGTCCTCTAAATTTCTTTTGAATTCGTGAATCAAAACAGATTGAACCGATCTGGGGCTTAAAACCCAGAGCCCTTAGACAGCAAAGCAATAGATGGTTTTCTGGCAAGTTGCTCTTTCTCTTTCTTAAACAGAAATGTGGGAAGGATAAGTATTACCACAAATCTCACGGGAACATTTTTGCATTAAATAATTCAAATACTTAAAAATAGAAAGCAATATCAAAGCCAACTGTTGTCTGAGAAAACTTAAGCAATCTTTAATAGGTATCAAGGGACAAAATCCTAAAATCAAAGAGAAAGTTTCCAAAGCCATTCTTAATCTCATGCACAGTAGCCAAAAAATTAAAATAGCAAATCATTTCAAGGTACTTTTGCTGTATGAACGTTATGGCTCAAAGGCTGCAGAGCCCTTAACAAATCACAATGCTATTAAGTCACTTTGATTACTTTTGATTGAGGTTAAGTGTAATCCTAGTGATGTCAGCACGATCAACATAAAATTATGCATATACTTTTAAAAAGAGGCTTCATTATAACAGAAGTTGGTATAATAGGCCAAACTGGGCAGGAAACAAACTCAGGACTGATTTCTCTTCTGTAATTCTGAGGATAAGGGCATTGACGTATATGGCTAGAACAGTTCTCTGGTTTCAAAAAGTAGTATGTGTAATTAAACTTAAGGAAATTAATTTGTCTTTCATTTTACTGAGCAGTCTTTCAGATGTGAAAAAGATGAAACAGGGAAGAGATATACTTTAAAATTCAATTCCTTAAGTATGTATAGCAAAACTGGTAGCTTTTGGAAAAAAATTATTTGGTCAATAACTTGAGCAGGGCAAGGAATGTTATGACAGACCTTAGGATCCACAGCCTTCAGCTGCATAAATACAACTGGAGATACACACAACGCCTTGCTAGCTTTCCCCCAGATCCCTTTTGTTAGTCAGTTTTGTTTTCTCCAGCATAAGCAAACTAAGAACAGAAGATAAAAACATTCCCAAAGTCATTAAACGAATCAATAAGCCCAGGAAAAGAACTTTAGAAAACCACGTTAGTAATCTATTAGCTAAAATCTGCTGCTCCAAGGATAACAGTGCCCCAAATTATTCATTGAATTTGGAAAAATACCTAATGACTTTTGAGAGCCAAAACTTTTTTTTTCTTTTAATTAAAAGAATCTCCCTCTGTGCTCAGTGTGAAGGAACAGGCTGACCACTGCAACAGGTTTGTAGGCCTAAAAACAGCCCATTTCTACTCAAAAGGTAACTTAATAACTGGTTTTTGTTTTACACATGCATGTTCATGAGTTCAAGGGCAGAGACTTCATAAAGACCTCTTGCTGCAGACAGACCGTTCCTTGTCACAGAACTGTGGTTTCCAGGGACAGGTCAGGTGCAGGATGGTCAGGATACTCACGTAACCTTTGTAGCTGGTGTCTAGCTCTGGCCCCGTGGGAGTTTTGCTCCGAATGATATTTTCTGTTTGCTGCATCTGAAATCGGCTGTCATCCAAGGCTTTGCCCAGTTGTTGGATCCGCGACTCTAAGGCGCTGTGGTCCCCTGCAGTGTCAATCATACAATCTTTACCAGACATTCTGCTTGGCTTATTTTCAAGCTGGATATTCAAGGAAAGATTTCAGAAGTGATTTGAGGTACAGCAGCGTAGAAATGGCGTGTGTGGGGATAATTATAAAGCAGATTTAGTACTATCATGCTGGTGGATTAGACATTTAAATGGCCAAGCTGATGAATGTGCTGGGCTAAGAGCCTGAGCAGACAGGGCATTGCAAAGAGGCTCTTACAATCGCTTCTGAACAAACTGTGCATCCATCTGCTGCCTCTTTCAGAGGATCTGCTGATAATCTGAATGTCGTCAACTGTGCAAGCCCTTCCTAAAAGTCGGCAGTGGTGGTAACTGCATCCCATTCTCTTTCTGCTGTCATTTAGCGAGTGGAGGAAGAGACGCCCTCTGATCTCTCTCTGTGATGGTGCCACTGACAGCCCCACCACCTGCTGCATCATTCACTGAAGGCATGAATTCAAGTTACCCGAGAAAAGAGGAGCTTGGAATAGATATCAAAGTAGCAATGACTTGCTTTTCTCTAAAATCAGACATGAAACTGGGAGAAAGCTAAGATGTCAGCTCGTCTACCCAGGCAGGCTCTCACCCATAGCCTAGAATTCCTGGCTTATTCTACCAGAGTGAAATTATAGAGTATGTGTGTGTACGTGTTAAAGTGTTTGAATGGAATGTTGATCAGCGTGCAGCTAGCACAGGGTGAAAACTGAACAAAAAGAAGCCTTTGAAATATACATAGGACAGGTCTCTCACTAGGAATCACTCAGAAAACCATACTACTTTTTTTAACACTACTTTTTTTTTCTGTCCTTCCCCTTTTCTTCAAAAACTGAGATGTACGCTAGTAACTCCACAAGTCCATATCCCATCGCTATGTTCTGACTCTTCCCTCCCCACTCTTCCCCAAATCACTGACCCTGGGCTAAGTTTGTTTAGTGTGACCCAAAGCAAAACTGCTTCTATTTTTCTTTCTTTAATTTTTCTCGTTTCAGGAATAGTTTGGTACTTAAAGGGAAACCTAGGGCTCAAGATACAGTGGGCTACATTTTTCATTTCAAATTATTTTATGAGATAAGATTTCTTAAATTAAAACTGTATGTATTTTTAGAGCTGAAAGCTGATCTCACCCCTTGCCTTACATGGGCTCCCTGAGATGAGGAGGATGAAGCAGTGGGTGTGCCCAAGCTCACTCACTCAGGCTGGTGGACTTGGAGCCAGGACCTGCACCCTGATTCCCCAGCCACAGGTAGGTCTGCAACCCAGCAAAGTTGGTGCTATCACAGCCAGGGGGACCACCAGCACACAGAGGCTGAGGACTGGGGTTTCCCTCTCTTATATTCCGCTGATATGGGCCTCAGAGGTCCATCTCAATGAGACGTGCTACCATTTTACAAGTTGGAAAGTTATTTCACTTGACTTGACTAGTGAAATCTTTTCTTGGTGTCCATCGACTGTTCTTTCTAGTCCACCAGTAAGAGAGGAAGGTTGTGCCTTAACGTGCTCGAGCCACAGAGCTGTGAGAGATACAGCAGGTGTGCTAAAGAGAGGAGGCTTGTTACAGGTGAGGGAGGGAGGGAGGCCGGCTCCCCCTTTTTGCGCCTACCAGTGGTATTTTTGATCACATTTTCTGTGAGTTTTATATAGGCCTCAGGGCTTCCAGGGATCGTGACATCTGCAAAAAGAGCACAGTCTAAGTGGACAACTAAGTTCTGAAAACACTGATTCCCTTGTGGCAGGAAAATAACTTTCCTAGGGAAAAAAGGAAGTTAGTCATTCTAGACACACAGCTCTGGAGCTCAGAGAGGAAGGAGTGGGGTCCTGCTCACCACAGGTTTCCTGAAGGGAGTTACAAAAGCGCTCATGGTGACAGAGAGTGCTTTACGAGCCAGGCCCTAGTATAATCACCATTGACCCTCACAGAAACCTTCAGGGTTCCTGGGTGTGTTATTCCCATATAAGAAACCTGGGGTCCAGAGGAATGAAGTTACTTATCCACGTTTAAACAGCCAGTTAAAGTGGCTGAACTAAGAGTTCAGCCCAATCAGCCCTTTGAACAGCCCTGTCCCATACCTTTCTATGTGAACCACATATGTAATTTTAAAGGTTTAACAGACACATTAGAAAAGTGACAAGAAACCAATAAAATTAATTTTAACACTATATTTTCCTAAACTGATAACGTATATCCTAGTTAAAACATGTAATCAACACCAATATTAATATTTTCTGGTCTTCCTCTGTGCTAAGTCTTTGAAATGTGTGTATTCCTGCAAGTGCATTTTCGGCACACAGCCCATCTCCATGTGCACAGTCACGTTTAAGTCTGACTGCCCCATGTAGCCAGGGGTCACGTACTGGACAGTGCTGGCCCAGGTGCCACATCCTGACCACCAGGGTCTACTGTAATGAAAACGCAGAAATGAGGGCCAGCATTTTATTTTTAGGACAGCGTTCTCTCTTGGGAGTCCGGAGGTGAACCTAGATGTCCTTTTAGAGAATGCATGGGATGCATGTACACGTGCCACAAAGCAGTCTCTGACTATTTATTTTGACTCCTTCCCTTGGTCCTCTTTCTCGGCTACCCCTTGTCTCTCTGTGTTGCTTGGTTTTGGGCCTTCCTGGTCCTCTTTCTACACTTCTCCTGTGGGATTTCCTCTACTGGCTCCAGGACAGTGACCATTGACATGTGGGTAATGGCCTGACCTGCGCGCCCAGTGCTGAACCATGTGGGTAATGGCCTGACGCCCAGTGCTGAACCGAATGCATGTCCTGCTGGACTCCGTGTGGGTATCCTGCAGGGATCTCAGCAAACTCCTCCCCGCCCCCGTCTCCCAGCCCTGCCTCGCTTACCCAGCTGCATCACACCATGCCCTCCCTCTGTGGTCCTTGGGCCCAGAACCTTCTGCACCTTTCACTGAGATGCCCAAGTCAGGAAATCACCTCCCCAATTCAATCAATCATTAGCTGCAGGGTTTCTCATGATTTCTCAGATCTCTTTCATTCTTTCTATTCCCTCCACTGCTTCCTCAGTTGAGGCCACCATCCTACCTCTGTCTTGGATTATCAGACATTTCATTTAGACTCTACGCTCTCCTCCCTGAACATGAAAATATGCATCCAATCTCATCACCTCCCTGCCTGGATCCTGCCGCGGCTGCCTCCCTAGAGCCTTCAGAGTAAAAGCTAAACTCCACGACGAACAGGCTGCTTGATGACAAGGGCCTTGTCTGTCCTTCTAGTCTCTACTTTGTCTACTCCAAGGCACCCTATCGACAGTCTGATCATTCTGGACAAATTTTAGATGACCAAAAGCAGGGAGACCGACCATAACACAGGGAGGTCCCCTCCCCTCCTCCTCAGAACGTTGCCATGTCCACCTGCCTGACCGCAGTTCATCCTTCTGGTCTCAGATCAAAAGCTCCTTTCCTGAAGCCTCCCCTGAGCTCCAGGCTAGTGGCCCTGTGCTTCCATGCCACCACACGTGCACTGCTATCCTGGCATCATGTGGTTCCCACAGTCTCTTCTTATTGGTGGAATTGGGATGTGAGCCCTTTGAGAAGAAGAGGAACTGCGTATCTCTAGTACTTAGCAAAGAGCTCGTCATCTGGTACTCTAAGCATGTGTGGAATAAATTGGGAAAAAGTTGGCCATGCCAACTTTTGCACTTGACAACACATTTATACCCAGGTGTACACTTAATTTCCCTGAATGGGAGAAGGAAGTTGATTCTTGGATTGCTGACATGTTCCCAGGGCAATGTTAATTCCCTCGTATTCTCATTTCAGATGGGCTCCAGGAAAGGCTTCTTCCTACCTGCTAAGCCAACAGCGCCCCTGAGGTAGAAATCTTTGTCCTCCTGACCCTCTTCGTCCTCAGAGGGGAGAGTCCTGGACACCGCAGACTCCAGGTCCCGACTGAGGTCATAGTCGTGATCCCACTCCAGGGGGATGGAGTCCACACTGGCCGGGGTGTCTCGCCCGGACCGCTCACTCCGCAGAGGCTGGGCGAGTGACAGGGAGGGGTTGGAGGAAGGCTGCGGGGAAAGCATGCTGTCTGCAGAGCGGTCATGCCAGTGCAGGTCCGAGAGAGCTGCAGAGTCTTCCAGCTCCAGCTCCCTGTCCGAGAGGTCGTGCTCATCATCTGGGAGCTGGAAGGCAAGTGAAGCCCAGCCTATTACTGCAGTGGCCCAACTCTCAGCAAGGTCAGCATCCAAGCTTACCTGGACCACTTGCTTACCGTGTGGGGACAACTCTGAACTTCTTATGAGTAAATCAGAACCTTCTGATCACTTTTAAAAATGTCTTATGAATTCATCTATGTAAAAGCCTCAGTTTCATTACTCATAAAACGGGAATAATATTAAAATCAACTTCAACAAATAAATATAAGATTAAGCAACAATGTATGATTGTATCCAAGAGCTTCAGGACAGCTCACATCAGGAACAAAGGAAGTTACTGATAGGACCATTGCTTGTCCTTTACCTTTTATCCCAGAATTACAATATATTGGATCATGGAAGTTTCCAAATGTTCTAATCGTACCTCTTCAGATGAGATGTGATCATGGTAGCAAGTAGGAAAATAGAAGACAAAAATTCCCTCAAACCTGGCCAGGCGCAGTGGCTCACACCTGAAATCTCAGCACTCTGGGAGGCTGAGGCGGGAGGGTCTCTGGAGCTCAGGAGTTCAAGGCAAGTCTGAGCAAAAAGAAGACCCTGTCTCTACTAAAAACAGAAAAATTAGACAGGTGCCTCTACTCCCATCTACTTGGGAGGCTGAGATGGGAGGATCACTTGAGTCCAGGAGTTTGAGGTTGTTGTGAGCTAGGCGGAGGCCATCGCCTGGGCAACAGAGGGACACTCTGTCTTAAAGAAAGAAAGAAGAAATTCACCCAAACCTAACCTCACCAGTTGAGCAATTATTATATTGCTCTTCACTTTTATCTCCTTATTTCTTCTAAAATTTCTTTATTTTCCATAAAAGATATGGGCCAAATACTCTTCTAAACTCTTTATATATAGTAATTCCTCTAATTATCAACACAACCCTTTCTACAAGGTAGTTACTGTTATTAAGCCAGTTCACAGTGGGGGAAACCAAGGCAAGAAAGGTGAATAACTTGCCCAAGGTCACAGAGCCAACACACAGTCAAAGCCAGGACTGGAATGCAGGCCCTCTGGCAACAAAGTCTGGGCTCTTACCCACTATACCAGCGGTTCTCAACCTGTGGGTTGCAGCCCCTTTGTAACAATGAAAATACATTGTGGCATTAAGAAGGTTGAGAACCACTGCACTATACAATGCTACCTAATTCCACACAGTTACTCCTCTTTAAAGACAACAAAAACAAATCAATGTTACACACGGGCAGGCGGATCAGTTTCTTGTGGTATCTCTCCACGCGCCCGAAGACCTCCTGACAGTATCGGCGGAGCTCGTCCAGCTCCTCCTCAATCACTGCCGCGTCCAGGGGCTCGCTCTTCTCCATCAGCTGCTCCCCCTGGGCAATTATCTGCTCGATCTTATTGTGGTTCAGAGAAATTTCCTGCTGGAAGGCCTAAAGAGGACAAATCGCACGTGATTACCTTTTTCATTGCTCACATTGACATAAAATAATCACAATATACCTATTTTTCATTACATTAAAAATACCACAAAGGGAATATTTAATTTACCATATACAGTGACAAGCCAAGAGGCTATTACCTCTCAGTAATAAGAAATGTTAAGTCAGAACAGGAATCACAAGGGACACATCAGAATTGCATAACCAGGAGCCTTGGCCAATTTACAACTATGGACGGGGAGGGCGAGGATAATAGGAAAAAATATCCAGACCCATCATAAGTTGATAGCCCTGGTTATCGCTGATGAAAGCAAAGGCAATCGATCCACTGGCACTGAAATACATGTAACATTTTAAAGAACTATTCTAAACCTTTTAACATTAGCTGCCCTGATCATACTCCACGCATGACTAAGAGAAGTTACCAAATAACGGTGCCACAAATTCTTCTCAGATGATTGTTTTGTTGTTTCAGGACCTAAGCAAGGTATAATTATAATGATTTGAAAAACTAGGGATTCTGGGAGGATTATTTCAACTCATTCTGTATGTTTCAAAAAAGTTAAATCACCGGGGACAAGTTTCAGATGATAAATTTTAATTCAGTACAAGAATAAACTCTTAAACAATCTAAATGGTCTTATAAAGAAAGACCTCCAGGGGAGAAAGGAGGGTGCAGTAAGTTCCATGATCCTGCCCGAGTCCAGAGGACAAAGACTGAACTATGCCTTTGCAAAATCCTACTGAAGGGTTTAAATATTGATTTGCCTGGGAGAGGTCTGGAGAGTGGGAGCAGAGGGAGGGAAGGTGCTGGCACAATACCAATGTTTACTGTCTTAGGATTTTTTTTCCTTCTGAGCATCTATGATTAAGGGCAAGTTCCTCATTTTATTATAAACAACCAAAGGTTATGGGAACCCCAACCATTCTTTTAAAAATCCCATCAATTGTGGTATGAAAATTTCATAAGCTGCCCTGCAAATTAATAAGCTGTTAAACACTCTCCTTTTGAGGAAATCCTCATATCTGATGTAAATCTTTCCTATTCAAATTTCTAGCTAGCCACTGAATTTGAATTATATAGTGAAAAACATAAAATGTATTTGAGATTAATCTGGCAACTAAGAACATCTCAGCAACAGACTGTTATATCGCTTTGGAACATGGAGGTTGAACAGACTATTTGAAGCTGCTATACATGACTCATTAAAAAAAACAAACAAACAAAAAAATCAAAGCCAAACACAATAATAACAAAAGAAGATCCTTAACACCCTGGCAATCAAGTTGATAACTAAAAGGTTATTATATTTTATTATTAATATCTTTTATATATTTTTGGATAACCAAGAACTAATTTTTCAAGACTTCTTTACTATGTTCTTTCCAAAAAGGTCTACAAATCCTTTCATTTTCAGACTTTTTTTACTTGATAACTTGAAAAATAATGTATGTTACCTTGAGTTGCTTGATTTTAGCTTGAACATCACACTCAGAAAAGTGTTCAATATTAGTGAGCTGCAGATCCATCTCTGTTAGCCAGACCAGAATGCTGTCCCGGGCAGTTTCAAACTCCTCACGCTGGCCAATAAAATGCTGGATGTGAGAGAAAAAATAACAAAAATTAAAAAGTCCACACAGGCCAGGTGCAATGGCTCATGCCTGTAATTCTAGTACTCTGGAAGGCCAATGCCTGAGCTTAGAAGTTCAAGACCAGCCTGAACAAGAGCGAGACCCAGTCTCTACTAAAAATAGAAAAAAAGCTAGTTGGGTGTTGTGGCAGGTGCCTGTAGTCCCAGCCACTCAAGAGGCTGAGGGAAGAGGATCTCTTGAGCCCAAGAGTTTGAGGTTGCTGTGAGCTAAATGATGCCACAGCACTCTACCCAGGGTGGCAGAGTGAGACTGTCTCCAAAATAAAAAAAAAATAATAATAAACAAATAAAAGAAGTCCATGTAAACATAACTGACATGGCACAGCCAATTCCAATGTTCTTCTGGAAAGTCATTTTCTCGACAAGCGATGGGCGCCCTACGATCCTTTGCCATTTCACGTCCCCTGCACACCCTTCTGCCTTTCCCATCTTACAAAATCCTTGAGATTTATGTCCCAATATTGCATTCAAAAATGGCCCAATCCTGTCCTCCAGGCCTCTAAGTTACAAACGAGGCAAGATGAAAACCTTGAGTCTGCGCAAGATGGAGGTGACACGTTTCTGCAAGTTGTCCCATCGCTGGTTGCCTTCATGAACCATCTGTTTCAGGCCACTGGCCGAGTCGGTGCGATTCTCCCTGGCCAGGCGGCGGTACTGCTTGTTGATCAGCTCCAGCTGTGTCAGGCACTCGTGGACCTGTCGCTGAAAAGCCTAAGACCACAAAGGAGGACACCGGTGTGGGAAGCAGCCAAGGGCGGGAAGTCACACGACTGCAGACAGAGGGAAGGGACGGTTTCTAATGACAGTGACATCCCTTGACACAAGCAAATTTAATCAGCATAGCTTAAGAAAAAATAGTGGCTTAATCAAAACATGAAAGAAAATGGGGAACAGGAATAAAGGCACACACACATATGTACACACACACAGACATAGAAATATAATATGTGTATAGATTTTAAAATAATTAACAGCCAGGCAGCGCCTGTGGCTCAAAAGAGTAGGGTACCGGCCCATATGCCAGAGGTGGCAGGTTCAAACCTGGCCCTGGCCAAAAAAAAAAAAAAAAAAAAAAAAAATCTGCAAAAAAAAAAAAAATAATAATAATTTAATAATTAACAGCCTGGAAACAAATTTTCCTACAAAACCAACCATTACAAAAATGTACATGTGTGTGTATTTGTGAAATATGTGTTTGAAATGTTCAATAGTTCTGATGTCAATATTCAGAAAAGACATCCATAATGGCACTGTTTGTTTATAAAATATATAATTTCCTAAAAATCTAGAAATCGCCTCAGTTCTGCTGCTGTTAAGAAAAAAACCTTAATTGACTTTTTGCACAAAGTCCTCTAAATAGAAGGTACTATGAACTTGAAAAAGAAAAAGAAAAATTTAGTGAAATATAAGTAATTTTATATTTTATTTTATTTATTTATTTATTTTATTTATTTATTTTTTATTATAGATAAAAATATGCACCATAGATGTGGCCCGACCCATCACCCTCCCTCCACCCAAACCTCCCCCCTCCCTTCCCCTTCCTTGGTCCTTTCCCCATAGTCTTGTGGTATAGTTGGGTTATAGCCTTC
>CAUYPK010037795.1:0-17984 GCA_963574355.1 Loris lydekkerianus | reverse complement strand
TATTTTGAATCAGACAAAAGCTTGATAACTAGGATCTATAGAGAACTCAAATTAATCCACACGAAAAAAGCCAACAATCCCATATATCAATGGGCAAGAGACATGAATAGAACCTTCTCTAAAGAAGACAGACGAATGGCTAACAAATATATGAAGAAATGCTCATCATCCCTATATATTAGAGAAATGCAAATCAAAACCACCCTGAAATACCATCTAACCCCAGCGAGAATGGCCCACATCACAAAATCTCAAAAGTGCAGATGCTGGCATGGATGTGGAGAGAAGGGAACACTTTTACACTGCTGGTGGGACTGCAAACTAGTACAACCTTTCTGGAAGGAAGTATGGGGAAACCTCAAAGCACTCAAGCTAGACCTCCCATTTGATCCTGCAATCTCATTAGTGGGCATCTACCCAGAAGGAAAAAAATCCTTTTATCATAAGAACACTTGTACTAAACTGTTTATTGCAGCTCAATTTACAATCGCCTAAATGTGGAAACAGCCTAAATGCCCACCAACCCAGGAATGAATTAATAAGCTGTGGTATATGTATACCATGGAATACTATTAAGCTATTTAAAAAAATGGAGACTTTACATCCTTCATATTAACCTGGATGGAAGTGGAAGACATTATTAGTAGTAAAGCATCACAAGAATGGAGAAGTATGAATCCTATGTACTCAATTTTGATATGAGGACAATTAATAACAATTAAGATTATGGGGGGGAGGAAAAGCAGAAAAAGGGAAGGAGGGAGGGGGGTGGGGCCTTGGTGTGTGCCACACCTTCTATTGGCAAATCATGATTGCAAGAGGGACTTTACCTAACAAATGCAGTCAGTGTAACCTGGCTTATTGTACCCTCAATGAATCCTCAACAATAAAATAAATAAATAAATAAATAAAATAAAATAAAATAAAATAAAAAATACAAAAACATAAGCAGCAGCCACCACAGGGAGATAGAGTTCATCAATTAATTTAGGCAAATTACTAAATAAACAAGAAAATTAACATAGCAAAAACAATGATCTTTAGGAGGAAAAACAAGAATTCAAAACTGCGGGGGCGGTGCCTGTGGCTCAGTGAGTAGGGTGCCAGCCCCATATACCGAGGGTGGCGGGTTCAAACCCAGCCCTGGCCAAACTGCAACAAAAGTGATACTCTGTCTCAAAAAAATAATTAATTAAGAAAAAAAAAAAGAATTCAAAACTGCTACCATATAGAATCTAATATATCCACTTTTCAACAAGAAATTAAAGACTATGCAAAGAAATAGGGAGAAAGTAGTCAACAGAAACTGTCTGAGCATCTCCAGATGTTGAATTTTAACAAAGATTATACAAAGCAACTATTATACCTGTCTTCAGAAAACCAAAGGTAACTACATTTTAAGAATGAAGAAAAGTAAAACAACCATGAATCAAAAATAGAGATTTTGATAAGGGAAATATTATACTTGAAAGGTACAATAAATATTAATAAACAGGAAATTCATTAGAAGAATTTCATAGCATATTTTAAATACCTAAACAAAAAATTAGTCATTTTAAGATAGATCAATATATATTATCCAGTCTAAACAACAAAGATAAAAGAGAATTTTTCAAAAAGAACAAAGACTCAGAGATATCTCAGACAACAATAACCATATCAAAAAACAAGCAATGGATATCATAAAAGGAGAGAAGAGAGATAAAAGTAATGAAAAAAATATTTCAAAGAATAAGGAACAAAAAATACCAAATTTGATGATAAATGTTAATCTGCACATCAAAAGAAGCTCAACAAAACCCAAGTAGGAAAAACATGAATAGACTCAATACTAGACACAATATAATCAAACTATTAAGAGACAAGCAGCAGGACCAACACAACTTCTCACATAGAGGTGACCATCAATATTATTAATGGCTGACTTCTTAGAAGAAGCAGTGGAGTCAACAGTTATTGGAATGGAAATCTCAAAATGCCTACCAAGTAGTCTATATCCAGAATGACTGTTCTTTAGTTTAGGGCAAAATAAAGCTACTGTTTTTAAAACTGAAGATGAAATAGTAAATAATAATAAGCCAGGTGCAGGGGCACATGCCTGTAATATTAGCTACTTGAGAGGCCAATGAAGGAGGATGACTTCAGCCTGGGAAGTTGAGGGTATAAAGTGCTAGGATTGCACTTGTGAATAGCAACTACACTCAAGCCTGGGCAACACACTGAGACATAGTCTCTGAAAACAAAATTAAAATTTAAGATTTAAAAAAAGCAATAAATATTAAATAAAATGACACCAAAGGGTAATTCAAGTACACAATAAAAAATAAAAATCCCCAGAAATGGTAAATATGTAAGTTAATTAAAAAGACTCTACAAAGTATTATTTTCCCTTTATTCTCATCCAATTCATTTAAATATATAGATTATATAAAGCAATAATTAATGTATTCTTTGGCTTATAACATGCACATACCTAATATATATGATAACAATAGCAGAAAGGAAGGAGGGTATGGAACTGTATTGAAGCAAAGTTTCTGTATTTTATGAACATTAAGTTGGACTTAATCTGAAGTTAGTTGTGGCAAATGAAGATATACATTACATTCTCTAGAGCAAAACTTAAGACAATAACTTTTTTTTGAAAGGTTAAAATAGAAATCAGAATGTGGACACACTAAAAATATTTAACACAATAGGAGGCATTCAAAGAAGAACAAAAGAACAAAAAAGATAGGAGTCATAAATATAAAGCAAAGTGGAAAATGTAAACTCAACCAATTCAATAAGTACATTAAGTGTGAATGGTCTAAATTACCCCAGTCAAAAATCAGATTAAAAAAAGAAAGATCTAATCATTTATTGTTTATAAGAGAGACAAGTTACAAAGACAAAATGTTAAAAGTAAAGAATGGGAAAGAAATGTCATGTAAACAGTACTCAGAATAGATCTAGAGTTGCTGCATTAACATTAGACAAGGTAATGTTTATGAAATAGTATTGAAGCAAAAGGTCTATTGCATAATAATAGTGTTATTACATAAGGAAAATACATATATAATAATTATGAATGTACATGCACCTAAAAACAAAGCACCATAGTCGATGAAGCAAATATGACAACTGAAAAAAGAAATAGATCACTTAAAAATTAAAGTTGGTACTTCAATACCCTGCTCTTAATAACAGATATAATTAAACAAGAAACTAGTAAGAGTACAAAAGACTTGGATGTTGTCAACCTGCTCAACCTAACTCACATACATACTCTACCTAATAATGGCAGAATACACTTTTCTCTAAGCATCAAAAGCATTATTCAAAATAGACTATGTACCAGATCATAAAAAAGTCTTAATAAATGTGAAAGGAATGATATCATAAAACATCATCTATGTACATAACTGAAGTAAGTTAGAAATCAACAGCAGAAAGAAATCTGGGAAAATTCTAAATAGTTGAAAGTTAAAGAACATACTTCTAAATAACTAATATATCAAAAAAGAAATCATAAGGAATATTAGACAATATTTTTTACTGAATAAAAGCAAAAACAAAATTGTACATGGGATGTTATTATGAGATGTTTAAAAAACTGTTCAGAAAGAAAACTAATAGCACTTTCAGAAAATAGAGAAAAGAAACCTTCCTAACACATTCTGTGATGACAGTATTACTTTAATATCCAAGGCAAACATATCATAAGAAAATAAAACTTCAGACCACACACCTGTATTTTAAAAAGTTGTGAGATCAATAACCCTGTCTTCCACTTTAAGAGAAGAGCAAGCCAAAGCAACCAAAAGGAAAAAAACAATAAAGATTAGATTGGAAATAAAAGAGAAAAGGAAAACAATATAGAGGATCAATGAAACCAAAGGTTTGAAAGGACAAAATTAATAAATATTTAGACAATGACAAATAAAAAAAAGAAAAAACTCAAATTATTAAAATTAAGAACATAAGAGGGGACATTGCCATTGTACCTACAAAAATAAAATGGATTATAAGAGGACAGTATAAGCCTTTACATAGCATCAAATTATATAATTCAGATGAAACAGTCAAATTCCTAGAAAGACACAAACTACTGAACTAACTCAAGATATATATATATGAATAGCCCTTGCTATATGCTATAGTTTGAATGTGCCCCCACAGTTCATGTGTTAGAAACCTGATGGCCAATGCAGAGGTGTTGAGAGGTAGAACCTCTAGGAGGTGTTAAAGGACACCACCCTCTTGAATAGATAAATGGCATTATTGAGGTAGTGGGTTTATTATCACAAGCGTAAATCCCTTATAAAAAACTAAGTACAGCCCTTTTTGTCTCTCTCTCACTATCTCTTTGCCCTTCCACCATGGCATGATGCAGCAAGAAAACCCTAAACAGATGCTGGTAACTTGCTCTTGGACTTGCTAAGCTCCAGAACAGGCATCCTCAAACTTTTTAAACAGGGGGCCAATTCACTGTCCCTCAGACCATTGGAGGGCCGGACTACAGTTAAAAAAAAAAACAAAACAAACAAACAAAAAAACTATGAACAAATTCCTATGCACACTGCACATATCTTATTTTGAAGTAAAAAAACAAAACAGGAACAAATACAATCACACTGCCTCCTGTGGCCCGCAGGCTGCAGTTTGAGCACCCCTGCTCCAGAACCATGAGCTGCTAACTTTCTGTTCATTATAAATTACTCAGCCTAAAGTATTCCATTATAGCAGCATCACATAGACTGAGACTGACATATACAGGAGACTAAATTAAAAATAAAAACTTTTCCTACAAAGATTCACTGACAAATTCCACCAAAGATTTAAAGAATGAACACCAATCCTTAACAAATTCTTTTGAGAAACAAAAAAAGAGGGAACACTTCTCAACTTAGTCTCTAAGGTCAGTATTGCTCTGATAACAAAAACCAGACAGACATCACAGAAAAAGAAAATCACAGGCCAATATCCTTTAGGAAGACAGCAACAAAGATACTCAAGAAAATATTAGCAAATTGAATACAGCAGCATATAAACAGAATTATACAGCATGACCAATTGGGATTCATCCCTTGGTTATAAAGTTGATTGGACATAGGGAAATCAGTCAACGTAATATACCTTATCAACAGAATACAAGACAAAAATCACGTGATCTAAATACATGCAGATATCTTTTAAGACTTTTTGCTTTTTACATCTTAAACTTTTTTACTAAAAACTAAGACACATGCCCACATCACAAAGTCTCAAAGCTGCAGATGCTGGCATGGATGTGGAGAGAAGGGAACACTTTTACACTGCTGGTGGGACTGCAAATTAATACAACCTTTTTGGAAGGAAGTATGGAGAATCCTCAAAGAACTCAAATTAGACTTTCCATTTGATCCTGCAATCTCATTACCAGGGATCTACCCAGAAGAAAAGAAATCATTTTATCATAAGGACATTTGTACTAGACTATTCATCCCAGCTCAATTTACAATCACCATTATGTGGAAACAACCTAAATGTCCACCAACCCAGGAATGGATTAACAGGCTGTCGTATATGTATACCATGGAATACTATTCAGCCATTAAAAAGATGGAAACTTTACATCTTTTGCATTAACCTGGATAGAGGTGGAACACATTATTCTTAGTAAAGCATCACAGGAATGGAGAAAAATCCAATGTACTCAATTATAATATGAAGGCAGTAGATGATCTAATACAAGGGGATAGGGGAATGAGGGAGTGGGGAGAGGAAGGAGGGGCAGGGCTGTGGGGTCATGGTGTATGGCACACCTCTTGGGGGTAGGACACAATTACAAGAGGGACTTTACCCAACAAATGCAATCAGTATAACCTAATTCTTTGCACTGTCAATGAATTCCAAACAATTAAAAACAAACAAACAACAACAACAACAACAACAAAAAATAAGACACAACACACACATTAGCCTGCATAGGGTCAGGATCATCAATGTTACTATCTTCCACCTTGACATCTTGTCCCACTGGGAGGGATCAGGGGCAATCACCTGCACAGAGCTATCATGGTGTATGGTAATAATGCTTTCTTCTGGAATACCTTCAGAAGCAACTGCTTGAGGCTGTTTTATAGTTAATTGTAATTTTTATAAATAGGAGTACATGCCAAAATAAAGATAAAACATATAATAAATACATAAACCAGTAGCACATCCATCTATTATAAAGTATTCTGCACTGTACAAATTGTATATGATATATTTTTATATGACTGGCAGAACAGCAGGCTTGTTTGCACCAGCATCATCATAAACATAGTTAACTGTGTTGCACTATAACGTCTAGGAAAATTTCAGCTATTATAACCTTATGGGACCATAGTCCCACATGTGGTCCCGTGTTGACCAAAATGTCATGTATTCTTGTGACAATCTACCATATCTTTCTTATCCATCTGTTGGACACATAGGTTGATTTTCTTTTCTATCGAATATTCAGTAATAAAATTACTGGATCATATGGTAGTTCTCTTTTTAGTTTTTTAACAAACCACTGTACTGTTTTCCACAATGGCTATGCTCATTTATATTCCCATCAACAATGCATAAGAGTTCCTTTTTCTCTGGATCTCTGGCAGCATTTTTTATTTTTTTGTCTTTTTAAAAAGAACTGTACTAACTGAATTGAGATAATATTTCATTGATTTGAATTTCCCTGATGATTAGTGATGTTGAGTGTGTTTTCATGTACTTTTTGGCCATTTGTCTTCTATTGAGAAATATCTATTCAGATCCTTTGCCCATTTTTTATTCTGATTATTTGTTTTTTTGCTGTTGGGTTATTTGAGTTTCTTGTATTTCAACTGATATTTGATTTTGGTTCCATGAAAATTCAATGGGGAAAATATTAGTCTTTTTAAGAAATATTGCTAGTTTAGGTGTGGTGGCTCTTGTCTATAATCATAGCACCCTGGGAGGCTGAGGTGAGTAGACTGCTTGAGCTGAGAAGTCTGAGACCAACCTGAGCAAGAGCAGGACTCCATCTCTAAAATTAGCCAGGTGTTGTGGCAGGCATCTATAGTCCCAGCTACTCTGGAGGCTGAGATAAGAGGACTGCTTGAGCCCAAGAGTTTGAGGATGCTGTGAGTTATGATGATGCAGCCCGCAACCCCAGGGAAAATAAGTGAGACAAGAAAGAAAGAAAGAAGGAAGGGAGGGAGGAAGGGAGGGAGGGAGGGAGGAATAAAAGAAATACTGCTGAGACAACTAAATATCAATATGCAAAAGAATGAAGTTGACTCTTTTCTCATAAGATACACAAAAAACAATTCAAAATTAACCAAAGGCCTATATATGAGCATGAAAATACATGAAATTCTTAGAAGAAATCATAGGTGTAAATCTTCTTGACCTTGGATGAGACAATGGTTTCTTAGACATAATACCAAAAGCAGAATCGGACATATTTGATAAATTCATTTGTTTAGTTATTCAGTTATTTTGAGACACAGTCTCACTCTGTTGCCCTGGCTTGAGTGTAGGGGTGTCATGATAACTCACTGCAACCTCAAACTCCTAGGCCCCAGAAATCTTCCTGCCTCAGCCTCCCAAGTGGGTGGGACTACAGGCATGCACCACTATGCCTGGCTAATTTTTTGTTTTTTGTAGAGATTGGGTCTTGCTCAGGCTGCTCTCAATCCAGAGTGCTAGGATGACAGGTATGAACCACCATATCTGACTGATAAACTGGATTTCATAAGAATTTAAAACTCTTTCACTTCGAAGTTTACCATAAAAGTGAAAAGACAACCTACAGAATCACTGAAAATATGTGTAAGTCATATATCCTAGAAGATACGTAGAAATGGTACAAAATCTCCATGGAAAGAGAAAGTCCCAGGAGGTTTCTGAGCTCAGGGGAATATAATCAAGTTTCTGATTAGCAAATTTACTCTGAGATTCTAGGCCAATACTGTAATAATTTTTAAGGAGCAATGTGTTGTGAAAAATAGAAAAGAACTAGTACATTTAACAATAAAAAGACAATTTAAAAATGGCATAGGATTTGAATATGTATTAATATTTCTCCAAAGAAAATATTCAAATGGCCCCAATAAGTACACAGAATGATTGTTAGCATCATTACTTATCAATAATGCAACCTGAGACCACATGGGGTATCAGCTGGTTTTCTGTCAGGATTGTGTTAAACCTGCACACGAATCTGGGAAGTACTGTCACTTCAGGCAATAACAATATTTGTTATAACAAGTATTGAGGTAGATGCGGAGAAATTGAAACTCTCACACATAGTGGGAGGGAATGTAAAGCTTTCTTGCCTGTCTCTGTCACTTGGGGATATTTCCTTGATAGCACTTTATATTTTATAATCATTTTTGTGATATCTCCTGCTACAATGAAAGCACATGAAGAGAGAGATTAGGTCTCTTTCCCTCTTCTGTATGTACTTAGCATCTAGCACCACAACTTGTCACTGTGATGTCTGCCATCATTGATGTCTTACCTTTCTTAACCAGTGACTAGACTGATCATCTTAAAACAGGACTGTGCCTACTTAACTTTTTTATCACATTTCCCAGGCTAGTGGCTGGCACAGAAGAAGTACAAAGTAAAAGTTAAATACAGATTCCTAAGTATGGTCTACAGGGACCCCTGATGATTCTTTCAGGTGTGCATCATTTTCATAATGATAAGACATTATGTGCCATTTTTGCTAGGTTTACATTTGCACTAATGGTATAAGATCCATGATGCCTTAGGACAAATCAATTCTGTCCCCATTGCATTAGAAGTTGTATTAGTTCTCTATTACTGCTTTAATAAATCGCCACAAATTTATTGGCCTAAAATCACACAAATTTATTATCTCATAGCTGTTGTCTAGATCATAAGTCTGAAGTAGTCTCACTAAGCTAACACCTCAGTTGACAGAGCTTCACCCCCTCCACCTGTTGGTCCCTGCATTTCCCACACTTCCCAGCTTTAGACAACACCTTCAATTCCTTGGCTTACGGCCCACTTTGCCCATTTTCTATTCCAGCTACCTGTGTGGGTTAAGTCCTTTTCACACTGCACCATTTAGAAATCCTCTTCTCCTGCCTCTTTTGCACTCTTTTATTATTTTTTAGAGACAAGGTCTCCCTTTGGTGCCCAGGGGCATCACCACAGCTCTGCAGCTCACTGCATCCTCTAACTCCTGGGCTCAAGCAATCTTCCTGGATTGCCGGAACTGCAAGTGTACACCACCACACCCAGCTAATTAAAAACCAAAACTTGTGTAGAGATGGGGCAGTGGGAAAGGAAAGGGTTCTGTGTTGCCCAGGATGGTCCCTTAACTCCTGACTTCAAGCAATCCTCCTGCCTGGCACCCAATGTGCTAGGACAGGGGTGGGGAACCTTTTTATGCTGGAAGATCACAATTTAGCTGTAATCAAATAAGGCCACATTCAAGAAACTTCAATTAGATATACTTAAAAATGTACATTATTTTGTAAAAATGTAACTATTTAGATTATTTAATAATTTCAAAATATGAAAACTGCTAATTTTAAAGTTAACTAACCTTTTAATGACTTTAATTTTTGTTCCAAACCATTTAAATTTTTGATTGCAGCATAAAGGTCCATAGTTTCAGATGATCTTCTAGATCAGTGAGTGGTTCTCAACCTTCCTAATGCTGTGAGCCTTTAATACAGTTTCTGTGGGTCACGACCCACAGGTTGAGAACCGCTGTTCTAGATGGCTATCAGTCTTTGTGACCTTAAGGATGACTTGATTTGGGTTAGGTAGGAAAATGTAGATTCGCATTAATAAGTGGTTGAAGAGCAAGAAAGCATTTTTCAAGCATGTTGCTGGAGGTGTGAATATTCTGCATTTTTCCATATTTCAATTGGATCTTTCTTAGCATCAAACAATGACTTTAAAATGTCATCTACTGAGAGCTCAATCAATTCCATTCCATCTGTAGTTCTTTTTAGGTGCCTTGATGATACCAACTAGGTTGAAATGCTAATTTGAAAGTGATGTCATGATGTCATGGTTCTTCAAGTCAGTAAATCTTGCAATGTATTTTCCAATTACCAGATCTATTATAACACTTGCATGTTCTTCATATGATTCACATATACACGTATCATCCTGCTCATCAATGACCTTTGCTAACTGGAAGACTTCCTTTTGAACAAGAAGTATTTTGAAAAAAAGATAACTTTTTAGAAATGCTTAAATTTCTTTAATGTTGATATGGTAGTATCACAAAGCAAGCAAATAATCTTATCTTTAGCAGAAACAACATAATATTAAAATTCCCAAGGCTCATTTAAAAAACTTGTGTTCTTCCTTCAGCATTCTCTTGGTCTTCTTTGACTTACTTGGCTAATGTTAGGTGTTGATGGGACCAGGTATCAGGTCCCTGTGTTCCCAGGTTCTTGGTTCCCAGTACCAAAGAATGGTTATTGGGAGTGAGTCAACAGAATGAATGAGCAGATCAAGCAGGTGTAAGTAGGCAAAATGCCAAAGTTTCATTAAGTATTAAAGCACAGTACATTCCAAAGAAGAAACGGGTCAGCCCCCATGAAGTTTGACAAGATCTCCTTTTACACTCATTCCCTAATTTTATGTTAAATGGGATGGGGTGGAATATTCATGATTTTTCTTAAAAAATGGTGGAGAATTCCTGGACTTGGGAACCCTCCCTTTTTCTGCTTTTGCAGGGCAATCTCCAAGGGTTCCCATTCTCAAAACAGTCCAAGTCAGTAGGACCACCTTTGTCCATATCAGACAGTCCCAAGGACATTAATCAGTTCCCCCTAAAATAACCAGCTCCTCCAAAGAACCCGCTTGCAAGTCTTACATCTATAAGGTGTCAATTAGCTCTGTTCCTGTAACAACTCGGGCCAGCCTGACCCCAGCCAGTCCAAAATATCCTAATAGCATCCACCATCCAGCCTGCTCATGTCTAACTAACTGCCTAACCTAACATTATTAAGCAGACAGAATTAAAGAATACTGTTGAACCGGGCAACTATTCACAAATTCTACTTCAAATAGTAACACATAGTGCACTGTTGGCAAAGCTGATATCTGACTGGTGTGCTCAACCTCCATAAACCCTCACCAACAGCCTTCTGTGGCAGTGATGTCAGTCAAGCAGGGACAGTTAGAACTAAATCATAGGCATAGCATCCTTCAATTTAGCCCTTATGGCTTACTAATGTTCTAACTGGGCCAGTCCAATCTGGGAGGATAGTTCAGGATAATCTCACCATGTTAAAGTAAACTGAATGGCAACCTTAATTCTCTTTGCACCTTAATTCACCTTTGCCATGTGACATAACATTCACAGGTTCTCGGGATTAGGATATGGGCATCTTTGGGGGGTCATTATCCTACCTATAAGGGTGCTCATAATTTTGTCACTACCACACATGGAATAAATAAATAATACCAGGTTTCCAAAATAATGTCTTGGATGAGGCAGTAAAATTTACTAATTTTATTAACCCAATCTTTGTGTACATTATATATTTTCTTAAAATTAATCAAATTGGCCTGTCACTTCAAGGAAAACATTAGACAGTATTTGTTGTCAATGATAAAATTTTAGTTCTCAAAGCAAAAATTAGAATTTTGGAAAGTTTGTATACCATCAATTTCCCAATACTTTTAAGATTTTCTTGATGAGACTGCTGATGATACTAACAAATGTAAGTTATTTTATGTTATATAAAGAAGTCTATTAAGATCTGGAAACTTATGACCGGACTGAGTGCAGCAGACCTGGAATTTAGCTCTCTTCTATTGAGCCAGACATCAAAGATATCTGCAAGGTATAAAAGAATGCCACTCTTCCACAAAAATGCTTCGGAAAAGCATATGTACTTTCTAAAAATGCTATTTATGTTAACATGTAATGGTTTAGTATTATTATTATTATTTTTGAGACAGTCTCAAGCTGTTGCCCTACGTAGAGTGCCATGGAGTCACAGCTCACAGCAACCTCAATCTCTTGGGTTTAAACAATTTTCTTGCCTCAGCCTCCTAAGTAGCTGGGACTACATATGCCTGCCACACACCTGGCTATTTTCTTTTTCTTTTTGTTGTTGCAATTGTCAATGTTGTTTTAGCTGGCTCAGGCCAGGTTTAAACCCACCAGCTTTGTTGTATGTAGCTGGCACCTTACCCACTGAGCTATGGGCACCACCCATAATGGTTTATTATTTAATTAAATATTTTCAAACACTTAATTTCAATTTATAATATAATAAATGCAAGTTGATATAGTAAATAAATAAAAACTCTTTAATAACTCAGTAATTTTTTAAAATGTAATAATTTTTTATAACTCCATAATTTTTAAGAAACCAAAGATTGATAATTGCTGAGTAAGAACAAATGGGAAAAACCCCAAAAAGATAATGACCAAGTAAAGTTAATCAAAAATAAGTATAGGTAAACTCAAGAAAATCAGTATAGAAAGCACTATAAAAACAAAGCCCAGGAGGACAGCATGTACAAACAGTCCCATTCCCAGCGTCTTTCCCAGTCAAAGCTCTGAATAACAGGAGGCAGACTGGATCACCTGGTAGGAGCCTAAACTGCCCATTGAGATTTCTGGAGGAAAGCATGAACATGTACTAGAGAAGGACAAAATGATATATCCAAAAAATTTTAAAGGAATGCAATACGTGATTATACACAAAACTTTTAAAAGTGCAAAACACTGGATGAGCTAAAGTTTTAAAAAGCAACAAATGGGCAAAAAAAAAAAAAGTCATGACACAATGAAGCACAAAATATTCACTAGTATTACTAAAAATTCAGACCATATCGGTATAATATAAGGTATAAAATGCTCCTCAAAACAAGCTCCTTTCTCTCCTCAGTTTCAACTGAGTGAAGTGCAGACTTAAACTGCTGAATTAGCTGGGCTCCCTGGAGGGAAAATGGATCAAAAGTTCAGGTTACATGACACGGCTACGGACTGCTACAAACAACTGAGGCTATACAACGCCCTCACCACCACAACCCGCCAATACCCAATGGCCAGATTTAGAGAAGAGCTCTTTTTGGTAACTCTTAGCCAACAAATAAAATGTCAGAAAAGTAGTATCACATTAACCAACTGTAGTAATCATGTGCCCTTTGTAGGGCAAACATGAAGTCTTTTCTGCCTCCTGAGTTTTCTAGACAAGTTCTATCACTTCTTTAGTCTTCATTTCCTCATGTACAATAAAGAAGTTAATCTAAATTAATGGCTTTCAAATTCAACTGTGATTCTTAGTAACAAATACATTTTATTTTCAAATCCTGAAAACACCTATATCTGAAATATAACTGTAGGTCACTAGCCACCTAGCTGCCATCTGAAAAGTACTGAACTGATGAATCCTTACATTTGCTTAATAAAAACAACAAAAATGTGGGAGAAGGGGGCTGGAAATGGTGGTTCACCCCTGTAATCCTAGCACTTGGGAGGCCAAGGCTGGTGGATTGCCTATGCTCATGGTTTGAGATCAACCTGAGCCAAGTTAGACCTTGTCTCTAAAAATAGACAGGTGTCATGGTGGGCGCCTATAGTCCCAGCTACTTGGGAGGACAAACAAGAGAATCGCTTGAGCCCAAGAGTTTGAGGTTGCCGTGAGCTGTGATGCCACAGCACCCTACCCAGGGTGACAGCTTGAGACTCTGTCTCAAATAAATAAATAAATAAATAAATAAATAAATCAATAAATGTGTCAGGGAAGGGAAGAGGACGTTATAAAACTCTAATACTGCAATATTTTTTAAATCTTTTTAGCCACAGAGGTATCTTTGGTTGAGAGGCAAATAGACATTCAAGCTTTAGGGTAATATTGAAACTAAGGATACTAACCTTATTTAGCTATATAACATTGATGTTATATTTATTGGCTATTTGAATTCAGAAATTTAGACTGTAGTTTGTGTTTAACTACTGAGTGTCAAAAATCAGTTGCTTAGCAAATACTCATAATTTTCAACTGCTCTTCTGACCGAGGAAACTACCATAAATTATAGGAAGTTAGTGTAAGAACATATGCCTTAAATGTTGAATGTCAGTGTCTAGTATTGACACTGTCAATGTTGAATTCAACACTGTCAAACTTTGAATGTCAGTGTCTAGTATTGTTACAAAAGTATACCTACTTTTGTAGGAACTGTACTTTCCTTGAAGTAAAATTCAAACACACATGAATTTTAGCATGTGATAACTGCTGACCCTTCTGACTAACAACTAACATCATATTGAGTACTGTGGCAACAGGGGATTCCTCTAATGGATGCCTTTGGCTTTAGGACTCCCCACGGGCCTCTTTGAAACTTCCTTAGAACAGTGTGAAGTTAGAGATTCTCCTCACTCTCCTCTCTTTCTTTCCTTCCCTGTCACAGGCTGTCAGCCCTGCATGGAGCCCAGAGGCACTCCTCTCCTTCACAGGCAATTTCTCCTCTCCTTCACAGGTAATTTCCCCAGTAAACCTCCTGTACATATCATCCTCTCTTGGCACTGCTTGTTGGGAAATGTGGACAAAGGGCTAACAGCACTGGCCACCATACTAACCTCTATGTATGCATTATTTCATTTAATCATCACAAAAACCCTATAAATACATTATTCCCATCATACTACAAGTGACAAGTTTGTCTGACTTCACAATTGGAGCCACAGACCCTATTTTAAAATAACTTTATTTTTTACAAAAAGGAAATAGACCCTTAATCTTTCCTGATGCTTCTATGTATACTTCCACACATAATTTTTTAATCCTAGTAAATTCATATTATCACCATTTGACAGATGAAAAAAAATTGTGGCTCAGAAAATTTAAGATCATAATTACATAAGTTCATGAGTTAAGGCTCATACTTCTTAATTCAGCTGTTTACATTATGCTACATTCCCCAATTAATCAAAATGGCAATTATTTCTTTTTAGCTACTATTTTACCCATTAAAACTTTTTATATGAAATATGTCTATAAAGATGCATTAAAGTTTGACTTGGCCTCTGTATGTGAACAAAGTTTGTATGTGGGCTTTGGTGTTGCCTTTTAGAAAGGAAATACTCAAATGGCTATTTCAACATCATTCCTAGAGTCCAATGTATGGCCAGTGTGTTAAGGTTAGAATGCCTGTCAGAGCCCAAAAGCAGTGAAATGCTCACCTACGACTCATTTGGATGTTCTACCTCACTACCAAGTGGAGCCTACATATGGGCTGCCTGCTGGTGTGCTTAAAAGAGCCAGAGAAGGTAGAAACCATACATTGCAGGATGGGCTAGTCCACCTGTACATATTCAGGGAGCTGAAGAGAGAAGAGAAAAACAAGGGTGTGTGTAGGTGCAGCAGTGGAGATCTGGCTGCATCTTCCTCATAGCCTTGCTTGATTCACCCTTTTTTCACTCCAGTGCTTCCTACAGGGACGTGACTGTTAGCAATGTTGCCTAAGACCTTAACTTATCTAACACACATACCTATAGCCACACAGATGGGGACGGGATGTAAGATGCTTATCTGAAGCCACAGAGAAGATGAAAAGCCAGTCTCTTATCTTTTGAAAGATTCTCAAGAAACCAGTTGTACTGGGAGCCTCTGGAGAACACAACACTGTGGCTGGGCTACCTCATGGGTTGTGTGGATTGTGCTCTTTATAAAAGTACTCAAACAAGGGGGATGAAATCCAGTCCATACTCCGGTGGCCCACAGATGAAAGGATACCTTTCCCAATCATTACAAAAGTAGCATTGCATTAGTTATCCAAACAGTGTGTGTCCAACCAAGAGTTAAGGATCCTCAAGAAAGGGATGCCTTTTCCTAATACTTACAAGGTGCTGTATACACCAGGTTAAAGGGATGAGAGTGAAGCTAATGTCTCATTGCATACTCGTTTTACCTTTGAATTTTGCATCAAGTTTAACCTTTTGACTGTGAATAACGCATATAGGCATTCAAACAAGTTTCATTTGGTGAGAACCACACCTATGGTGTTCTTCATTTTACAAACAAGAACTTGATGACACACATCACTGTTACATTACCTAACTTGAGTCTGAACATCATACACATTGTTGGCAATAATTTTCACAGTTGTGCCTGAAACAGTTTTGCTCAAATAGTGGATTCTTGTGGGAGTATATATAAATATGGAGTACAATAAATTTGGAGTCATCAAGTTCAGAAGACTCGGTCATTGTTGGAGAATTTGCACATAAAGGTAGCTTTAAAAATACTTCTCACAAAAAACAAACTAGAGAGTACCTTAGAATCTGATTTGGAAAATGAGAGTGTGGAATATATCTCAAATTTAAATTTTAAATGATATGGCAAAGCTTTATTACTTCCTATTAAATTTTTTTGTTTGCACGTTATTTTTTTATAAACATAAAAATACTGAAACTGAACCCAACATGGGTGAATTATTTTGATTAGTAAGAAAGCAAAGAGTGGTCAGTAGTGTGCCATGCAACCTGATGGTGGTTGTGATCCCTACATGCCTCAGTTGGTTTGTTTCATCTCTGAATATGCCACAAGCAAAGGGTTAAATAGATGTGGTAAAAACAAATTAAAATTTTGATTAATGCAGCAATATGAATCACATGTATTATGGGTTTATGACCTATGGGTCATTGGTTTTCCTTCTATAATTTGTAAAAAGGAAATATATATGTCAAAATATTTTACTATAAAAATGTTTATTTTCCCATTGTTTAACAGAGGGAAATTGTTTAAAAGTTATATCCATAAAATGGAACAGTGTGCAAGCCCTAAAAATTATATAACTATATTGACACAGAAAGATTAATGGTACATGAGATGGGGGAAAAGGTTACAAGACAGTATGTATGTATCATTTTTATTTTAAAAACACACATCTGGCCAGGTGTGGTGGCTCACACCTGTAATCCTAGCACTCTGGGAGGCCAAGGCAGGAGGATTGCCTGAGTTCACAGGTTCAAGACCAGCCTGAACTAGAACGAGACCCCATCTCTACAAATAGCTGGCAGTTGGGGCAATTGCCTATAGTCCCAGGTACTTGGGAGGATGAGGCGAGAGAACAGCTTGAGCCCAAAAGTTTGAGGTTTCTATGAGTTATGACGCCACAGCACTCTACCGAAGATGACAAAGTAAGACTCTGTCTAAATAAATAAATACACACATCTGTAATAATATAGAGAAAAATGGTAAATGGTTATTTCTGAGTGGTGATATTATAAGCAATTTTCGTGGCTTATTTGTATACTATAACATTTCTGTTAATAGGCATTTTTTTTCATAGCAACGAAAACAAACCCTCCATTTTACCTGGTTATACACACAAATCACTGCTTATTGTGAAAAGTGTAACATTTCTAACTTGTCCACACAGTTATCTACAGCTATTTCTAAACTCAGCTTGGTACTTTAGCTTTATTATTACCGTTCATTCCTTAATGAATTAAACACTTTTGTATTTTCAGACACCTTTGCATCTTTCAACAGAACACTCTTCCCTCTTGTCTCCCTGCCCAAATCCACACCATTCCATAGGTCCCAAATTGAGTATAACTTCATTATGAGATCTTTCCTCATCCACCCTCCTGGAGGAAAAATTTCTTTTTCTCTACATTCCCATCATATTTTTATGTCCAATGATATATGTAAAGTGTCCCTTGTCTAATAACTATTTGCATATGTTAACAATACCTCTCCTGTATAGACTATAAGTGAGAGGGTCCTTCCTCTTTGCCTAATTTATAAAGCATTTTTATATCCACTAATATCCTCACAAGATTTAGGGAAGAAAGAGAATATTTATTTAATGGCAACTATGTGGCAAGTAATGTGTTTGAGGCTTTATATGTCACCTCACTTAACCCTAACAGCAGTCCTGTGGATCCATTTTACACACAAACCATAAGCTCATAAAGGTCCAGTGACTTATTGGTGTCATTGCAGGAAAGGAAAGGAAAGGAAAGGAAAGGAAAAGAAAGGAAA